>QRFJ01005695.1:0-33890 GCA_006176705.1 Cocos nucifera
ACCTGACTACATCAAATATAAAAAGGATCCTATTTTGGTTCATAGAAGAGATCCTAGCTTAGCATCCACAACAAGCATTTCATAAGAAGGCAACACAAAGAAAAATGTGTTAGATATATGTGCCCTAGAAGCCAGAATTGGCTGACACTTGTAATACACTTCTAGGGGCAAAATTGTAATTTTGACTATAATTAATGAAATGGGTTATTTTCTATCACACATGTGTATTTAGTGTCTATGATACATCCTTTGAGTTAATGGTAATGATAATTCATATTTTCAAGAGTTGAAAATTTAAGACATGAATAATCATTATTAACTCATAAACAGCTCCCGACCATAGGATCATCACGAGGATGGTGATTGATCCGGAAGGTTGGTGTACGATCGCTTCTCTTTAGTAGATGAGTCTTGAGTCTACGGTGTGGAGACACCAGAGCGAGAGTACAGGTACTCGTTAGAGAACGAGGGCACTGAGCGTGACCACCTCGAGTAGTCATTAGGGAGTCTACCTTCTCGTCAATGACTGACTCGATGCTGCAGTAGTGTGTCTGGTTCTTTGACCTGAGATGCATCGGCAGTTCACCTTGAGGGTGTTATAGTTTGACTACACCATTACTCGGTCTCCTAGCCATATGGAACCCTGAGGTGTATGTTGGCTATAGCATGTTCATTGTAGGAACTGGATTGCATCAAGATGGGAATCTATCTACCTCGGTGGTAGAGGAGCAGCCCTATGATGATCATGAGAATCAAGTCCAGAAATCCATGGCCATGGTAGAGTGAAATAATAGAAAGAGTTTCTATTTAGATTTTCACATTGGACTCGAATCGAATGATTACATCATATGACAGAGACTAGGGTTTGACGAGTTCACCTTAACCCTAATCTGATCGGGGCTCAAGATAGAAGAACTGAATCACACAGGTAGCTGCACCAAGAGGTTCGCATTCAGCTCTGATGGGTTGCCACCATATACTGCTAGGTGTCACTGGTGGATTTTGGGAGCAATTAGAATGATTTAGATGATCGATCATTCTAGCTGTTCGAATCAGAAGAGTTCTGATCCATCGAAAGGAGTTTCGATGATGTCTATGATAGAGATCATGACATATCCCATTACCATACAGAACTGAACCTAACTGGGTCACACAAACAAGGGTTTGAATCTGGTGATCATCAATTGAACTGATCTAGTTCAATTGATCTGAATGAGATTCAATTAGGTTCAAGGAAATCGTGCTAGCACTCGATTGAACCTAACGTTCTTCTTTTACTATCATAAATAAGTTGTCCTGACTGAGCCAAAGGAGTTTGTGCTCAATCAGAGGCCTTCATATGGTCTGACTGGAGGTTGTCCAAGTCAGAATAGGTTGTCTTATTTGTAAGACATTACCTGCCATTTTTGGTCACCTGCCATTTCTTGTTCTTTGACTTTGGTCAAAAGTCTACCTTTGACTGGTCAAACGTTGACCATTGACCCTTTGACTTTTGACCACATGTCATGCACCTATTGGAGAGCTGGTGGGGGCCTTGTCCCCCTGCCAGAACCTGGCAAGGAGAAGGGCGCACGCCAAGGGTGGCGTGAGCCCAAGTAGGAGGCGCCCTAGGAGTCCTTGTTGGACAAGGACTCCACCTCCCTTTTGGATTCCAATTAGAGTTCTACTAAGAATCCAGTTTGACTGGTCTTAGGCGCCCTCTAAGGAGGAATCCAGGGGTCTCTATTTCCAACCAATCAGATTTAGATCTGATTTCACAAAGGGTTGTGATTGGTTGAGAGGAAGAGGAGTTGGATCACAAGAGGTCTATAAATAAGACCCTGCGCCCAACCCTAATTCGAAGTGAAGTCAAAGTCTTATTGAAAGAGATTTCCCCACGCCCAAGGCTGCCTCTCCCCTCCTTCTCCATGCCATAGTCTCTTCTCCCCTTGCTCTCCACGTCCAAAAGTGTTTTGGACTTAGGTTGGTGCGATTCAGATCAAGGAAAGGCGATCAAAAGCAAGAAGGCTGCGCTGCTGCAAAAGGACGACTGCAGATCTTCAAAAGAGTTTTGAAGATCCTCCAGATCAGATCCAGATCTGATTTTTGGAGGTGTGATAGAGAAGAAGAGGATCTCCAGATCCAACCCGAGTGGATACCGGTAGAGGCCAGGCGCTTGCGTGGCTAGAGATCCAGAACCTTCCGCTGCAATCAGGATCATCTACAGGGTAATAGGATTACCCAAATCAGGTAAATTAAATTTGATTTAATTTATCTTATTTTATTTTATTTATTAAAATAATAAGAATCAGATCTGAAACATATCAAGATCTGATTGAGATCAAGAGAAAAAATTTTTGAAATATATCTCTTGATCTGAATCAGATCTGGAACGAACCTGGACCGGGAAATCAGGATTTCCCTTCAACTGGTATCAGAGCCATGGTTCTAAAATTGTTTAGATCTGATTTTAATTTTATTTTAATTAAAAATAAAGTGATTTCAGATGTCACATGAGATGTGATCAGATCTGAAATCAGAAAAAATTAAAATTAAATGATTTGGATCTAAGATTACATGAAGATATGCATGACTAGTTCTAGAATAGAATAGTTCTATAGAATAGTTTTGCATGTCTTTGATTTAATCTGATTAAATCATATTTTAGATCTTCTTATTTACTATTTTCTGATATTATAAGTGTTATAATAACATCTGATAAACAGCAAATAAAAATTATTTAATTTTAAATATCATATGAGATATGATAGATGCATGTCTAGACTAGTTGTAGAATAGTTCTACATAATTGTCTAGATTAGAATTTATTTTGATTAGATCAATTTAAATCTAATTTTTTAGATTATTATGAGATAATTTAGATCTGAAAATATGCATGATTATGATACATGAGATGTATGCAAAATATGCCATGATTAGATCTACTTTATATATGAGATATATGATATAGATCTGATATTGTTTTGTAGTATTGAATGTTCCTGATTAAGGCGTTCCTCTTGGCCGTCCGGTCATAAGAACGAAGAAGGGTTTAAAGGCCCTCTCTTCCCATTCGATGGGGTGTTCTTATGATGTGTAGGGGTGCTGCGTGTTCGTCCTTAATCAGAAACCCAAAACTTACTTTCTGCAAAACCCTAGATCCTGAAACCCTAGGATTTATTGTGCATATTTTGTTTATGAACCCTAACTTAATTAAGAATTAAGTTTATGGAATATTAATTAGGTCTAAAATTGAGAATTTCAGATCTAAGACATATTCATAATACTGGGTTCGGGCTTGGGTAGCTCAATTAGGTCTAAGCGGTTGATCAAACCGAATCAAGAGTTGGTTAGATGGGATCAACAATGCTTAAATTGACCAGCCTAATAGGATTAAGTCTGGGTCAAGATCGAGTCACGATCAAGCAAGACCTAATTAGGCTCAGAGGTTAGAGTCTGGATTGTAGGCTAACCCAATTGGTTCTGACTCAACAATTTGGTGTCTAAGGTAAGTTTGGCACAGACGACCGACTGGTTTTTAATTGGAAGCTACTCGACCTGAATGCATTCTTGTGCGAGTTAATGGCATATTCCTTCCACCGGTCTCACTTACCTGGCCATATCTGTTGACACAGTTCTGATCTGAGGTGGTCAATAATCCGAGCTAACCCATGCCACTAGGTTAGTCATAATTGTTATGACTAAGCCAAGTCTAGTTTAATGAGACCTGAATCAATTCTCCCTAAGAAAAGATTAAGTCTGAGGTCTTCCACCATTGTAGATGTGCGGGCCCTTCCCGGGGTTGATTGTTCTCGGCTGGATACAGTGGCTCAGTTGCACCGGGAAAGATGCAACCATGTCTATTAGGCATTGGATGCTATGGGCTGGAGGATGAGTTGGGCTCAATATTTTGGATACGGTGAGAGACCCAATTAGGAACCCAGTCTATGCAAATGGTGGGTCTGACTTAACTAAGGAGTGGATCAATATTCCGGATACGGTGAGATTCATGAATTAGAGACCAAGTTTGGGTGCACCATGATTAGAGAATCATTGAACAAGAGTTGTTCACTCATTGGCTAACCCATCACCAATAACTGTTAGGTGAGGTGATGAGTCAGTTGGTGAGACCGCACCACCCACTAGAAATCATCAATCGTGGAGATTTTCGCATCTCTACAGAGGGAGTGTAGGGATCCGAGAAAATAGTGGGAGCTAATTTGTTTAAAAATAAAATCCCTAAACAAATTGGTCAAGTCAAAATTACAGTATCTAACTAGAATCTTTGACTCTCTACAGGAAAAATGTCTGCGTCCAACCCACTGGCACGTATCCTAGACACACATAGACTGACTGGACCCAATTATAAAGATTGGCTCAGGAACTACAAAATTATTTTGGGTTCAGAGAAGTTAACACATGTTTTGGACCAGGACCCTCCCACCTTACCAGCTCGTCCATCCACTGAACAGAGAGCGTCTCTGGAAAAATGGATTGACGAAGACAATAAGGCCAGATACTACATGTTGGGCTCGATGTCTGATGAGCTCCAGCGCCAACATGAAGATATCGGGACTGCTCGCCAAATGTTGGCTCACCTACAGGAGATGTTTGGTGAACAGAGTCGCGCAGCCAAATATCAAGTCACGAAAATGACTTTTTAAGGCTAAGATGCGTGATGGGCAGTCAGTCCAAGATCACTGTCTGACAATGATCAAGGACATGGAAGAGCTTGAGAAGCTCGGTGTGAAGTTGGACTTGGATCTGCAGAATGATATTATTCTGCAATCCTTGACTGATGCATATGGGCAATTCATCATGAATTACCACATGCATAAACTTCAAAATTCCTTGGCCGAACTTAATGAATATGCTGGTTACCGCTGAGCTTTCTATGAAAGGTTCTAAAGGCTCAGTTCTTGCTATGGAATGGACTTCTTCCAAAAGAAAGTCTTATGGAAAGAAAAAGAAGTCTGTGAAAAAGCAAAAGGTGGAAGAAGGAAAGAAGAAAAAAGGCAGAGCTGAAGAAAAAGGCCGATGGCAAAGAAAAGTGTTTCCATTGCAACAGCGACGGCCATTGGAAGCGGAACTGCCCTACTTACCTGGCCACCCTAAAGAACAAGAAGGAAGGTCCTTCTGGAGGTATGCTCGTTATTGAGTCTAACCTTACGGTTTCTTCTGCATCCAGTTGGGTGCTTGACTCTGGTTCTAGTGCTCATCTGTGCACTTCTATGCAGGGTCTTGAGGATAGCAGGAGGCTGAGGGATGGAGACATGATCCTACGCATCGAAAATGGAGCAAGAGTTGCTGCAGTAGGCCGTGGGAACATACCCTCTTCGATTACCATCTGGTTTAGACTTAGTTTTAAAAGACTGTTATTATGTGCCTGCAGCTAAGCAGGAATTTGATTTCTGTTTCATTGCCTTAGCACAAGAAGGCTTATGTGAATTACCTTTTCTTTAAGGACCATTGTAACATTCTTTATGAAAGAAATAAAATTGCAAATGGTTTCCTTATTAATGGTCTTTATCAGTTACATATTGATGTACCTATTTTTAACTATTCGAGCAAAATGTGAATGCCATAAAATCGAAAACATCCTAGGGATAGTCCAAATGATAGATATCTATGGCACCTGAAGATTAGGTCATATAGCAGAAGATAGGATTAACAAATTGGAGAAAAATGGGCTATTGAGTCCATTGACTTTCGAGTCATATCCAACTTTGTGAATCCTTGTCTTCAAGGCAAAATGACTAAACTCCCTTTTGTTGGACATGGGGAGAAGGGCCACAGATCTCCTTGCCCTAGTACATACTGATGTGTGTGCGGCCCATTTGATGTGCCGGCTAGAGGCAATTTTGTCTACTTCATTAACCTTTACCGATGATTTATCTAGGTATGGGTATGTGTATCTTATGAGACACAAGTCTGAAGCTTTTGAAAAGTTCAAAGAATTCAGACATGAAGTAGAAAAACAAACTTAGAAAAACCCATTAAGGTTCTTCGATCAGATCGAGGAGGTGAATACCTTAGTCGGAAATTCCTAGACTATCTCAAGGAAAATGGCATAGTCTCTCAATGGACTCCACCAGGAACACCTCAACTCAACGGGGTTTCAGAATGGAGAAATCGGACTCCTATTAGATATGGTTCCGATCCATGATGAGCTTCACAGACCTCCCTGATTTTCTTTGGGGACATTCATTTGTTAACTGTCAATATACTTTACTGAATAGGGTTCCTTCTAAAACCGTTCCTACCACACCGTATGAGATATGGCATGGTAAGAAACCAAGTCTGAGTCATCTCAGAATTTGGGGTTGTCCGGCTCATGTCAAAAGACAACAAGCGGACAAGTTAGACTTTAGGTCCTTTAGAGCTCGATTCATAGGATATCCTAAAGAGTCATTAGGATATTATTTCTACATTCCAGAAGATCACAATGTGATTGTGAGTCGACATGCCATCTTTCTTGAAAAATAGTTTATTCAAGATAGCGGCATTGGAAAGCAGATCAAGCTCGATGAGAAAGTCTCACAAGAGCAACGAGCTAAGGACCAAATGGAACCAAATCAGGTTGAAGCCAATCCAGAACACTACCTCCTCCACCTCGTAGATCGAAAAGAGTTTTCCATCCCCCTGAGAAGGTACTTAGGTACTATTTCAGAGGATGTAGAGGAAAATGTTCCTCATAGGTAATGGTGCTTCATGGTGATGATCCCAAAACCTATAACGAGGCGATATCAGATATCGACTCCGAGAAATGGCTTAGAGGCAATGAAGTCAGAAATTGACTCGATGCACTCAAACCAAGTCTGGACCTTGGTAGATCCACCAGAAGGTATAGTACCTATTGGGTGTAAATGGATCTTCAAGAGAAAGATTGGTGCAGATGGGAATGTGGAGACATTCAAGGCTAGATTAGTGGCAAAAGGTTATAGTCAACGCGAAGGCATTGACTATCAGGATACCTTTTCCCAGTAGCTATGCTAAAATCCATCCGCACATTGCTTGCTGTTGCAGCCTATTTCGATTATGAAATATGGCAAATGGACGTGAAAACGGCATTCTTAAATGGATATCTTGAGGAAGATATCTATATGGAACAGCCGCTAGGTTTCACATCCAGTGATGACTGATCACAAGGTTTGCAAGCTGCAAAGGTCCATATATGGACTTAAGCAAGCATCTCGGAGCTGGAACACTCGTTTCAATGATGTGATCAAAAAGTTTGGTTTCATCAAAAATGAAGAGGAACCATGTGTTTTCAAAAAGGTCAGTGGGAGCGCTGTTGTCTTCCTCGTATTGTACGTGGATGACATCCTCCTTATTGGGAATGATATTCCCATGTTGACCATCAGTTAAAATGTGGTTATCTAAAGGAATTCTCCATGAAAGACCTAGGTGAAGCATCCTTTATTCTAGGAATTAAGGTCTATAGAGATAGACCGAATAGGATGCTAGGACTTTCACAGAAGATGTACATAGAGGAAGTACTAAAGAGGTTTAGTATGGAAAACTCTAAGAGGGGTTTAATACCCTTCAGACATGGCATTCATCTTTCCAAGAAGATGTGCCCTAGCACACCTGAGGAAATAGAACGCATGAGCAAGATCCCTTATGCTTCAGCAATAGGGAGCCTCATGTATGCCATGTTATGTACACGACCTGATATAGCCCATGCTGTGAGTGTCACGAGCAGATATCAGTCGAATCCAGGTGAAGAACACTGGACTTCTATGAAATGTATCCTTAAGTACTTAAGAAGAACTAAGGATATGTTACTGGTCTTTGGTAATGGAGAACTCCAAGTCCAGGGATATACAGACTCGAACTTTATGTTCGATGTAGATGATCAAAAGTCGACATCTGGGAGTCTATTTATGTGCAATGGTGGAGCTGTCAGTTGAAAAAGTTCCAAACAGACAGTGATAGCAGATTCCACCATGGAAGCAAAATATATCACTACGTCAAAAGCTACGAAGGAGGCATTCTAGTACAAGAAGTTTGCCGCAGAGATCGAAGTAATGCCATCAGATGCCATTTCTCTGTACTGCGACAACAATGGCGCCATAGCCCTTGCTATGGAGCAAAGGTCTCAGCAGAAATCCAAGCACATCGAGCGGCGATACCACCTCATCCACGATTATCTCAAGAAAGACTATGTTGACGTCAAGAGTCTCGACTCTGCAGACAATGTGATAGACCCGCTTACGAAGCCATTGGGCCAGCAGAAGATCGAAGCCCACCTTGAGAAGATGGGACTTAGATTTGTAGCCAATTAGCTTTAGGTCAAGTGGGAGTTTGTTAAATATGTGTATCCTAGAAGTTAGAATTGGCTGACACTTGTAATACACTTCTAAGGACAAAAATATAATTTTGACTATAAATAATAAATAGGTTATTTTCTATCATATAAGTGTATTTAGTGTCTGTGATACATTCCTTAAGTTAATGGTAATGATAATTCATATTTTCAAGAGTTGAAAATTTAAGATATGAATTTTCATTTATTAACTCATAAAATGCTCCTGACCGTGGATCATCATGAGGATGGTGATTGATTCAAAAGGTTAGTGTACAATCACTTCTTTGTAGTAGATAAGTCTTAAGTCTATAATGTAGAGACACCGGAGTGAGAGTATAGGTACTCGCTAGAGAACGAGGGCACTGAGCGTGACCACCTCGAGTAGTCATAAGGAAGTCTACCTTCTCGTCGATGACTGACTCGATGCTGCAGTGGTGTGTCTTGGTTCTTTGACCTGAGGTGCATCGGTAGTTCACCTTGAGGGTGTTATAGTTTGACTACACCATGACTTGGTCTCCTAGCCATTCGAAATCCTGATGTGTATGTTGGCTATAGCATGTTCATTGTAGGAATTGAAATTGCACCAAGATGGAATCTATCTACCTCGGTAGAAGAGGAGCAGCCCTATGATGATCATGAAGAATCAAGTCCATAAGCCCATGGCCATGGCAGAGTGTGAAATAATAGAAAGAGTTTCTATTAAGGTTTTCACATCGGACTTGAATCGAATGATTAAATCATATGATAGAAATTAGGGTTTGACGAGTTCACCTTAACCCTAATCTGATCGGGGCTCAAGATAGAAGAACTTAATCACACAAGTAGCTGCACCAAGAGGTTCATTTTTCAGTTTTGATGGGTTGCCACCATATACTGCTAGGTGTCACTGGTGGATTTTGGAAGCAATTAGAATGATTTAGATGATCGATCATTCTAGTTCTGATCTGAATCAGAAGAGTTCTGATCCATCGAAAGGAGTTTCGATGATGTCGATGATGGAGATCATGACATATCCCATTACCATACAGAACTGAACCTAACTGGGTCACACAAATAAGGGTTTGGATCTGGATATCATCAATTGGACTAATCCCAGTTCAATTGATTTGAATAAGATTCAATTAGGTTCAAAGAAATCGTGCTAGCACACGATTGAGCCTAACGTTCTCCTTTTTCTATCATAAAAGTTATCTCAACTGAGCCAAATGAGTTTGTGCTCACTCAGGTACCTTTACCTAGTCTAACTAGAGCTTGTCCAAGTTAGAAAAGGGTTGTCTTAATTTATGAGATAAATTTGAGACAACACCTATCATTTTCCATCACCTACTAATTCTTGTACTTTGACTTGGTCAAACATTGACCTTTGACCCTTGGACATCTGCCAATGTGTCATGCACTTATTGGAGAGCAGATAGGGGCTTGTCCCCTCTCCAAAAATTGGAAAGAAAGGGGTGCATGCCTAGGATGGCGTGCGCCCATGGATAGGGATGCTGGAGTCCCATATGGATGGAACTGTAGGTTGCTTCTTGGTTTCTACTTAGGTGGCCCTTGGGTATCTACTTTGACCAGTCTTAGATGCTATCTAAGAATGAATCTATGGGTCTCTCATCTGATTGGATCAGGTGATATCATCCCACCAATCAGATTTAGATCTGATTGCACGAAGGAACGTGATTGGCCAGGGTGATGCAGCACTGCATGGCGCAGCAGAGTCTATAAATAGATCCTATCTGCACCCACTTCTAAGATCTCCTCCTCTTAGCCACACCCCAAGGCTGCCCCTCTTCCTTCTCCATGCCACCATCTGGCCCTCTCTCTCCTCTCCACGCCCAAGGAAGTTAGGCCTTTAGATTAGTATGAGTCAGGCAAGAAAAGGCTGACGAAAAAGGAAGAAGGCAGCACTGCTGTAGAGACGATGGGTGATCTTTAGAAGAAGTTTTAAAGGTCCTCCAAATCAGATTCAGATCTAATTTTTGGAGAAAAGGAAGAGAAAAAGAAGATCTCCAGATCCAGTCTAAGTGGATATCTGTAGAGGCTAGGCGCTTGCATGGCTAGATCCAAAACCTCAGGGCTTCGGCAGGATCATCAATGGATGATCAGATTACCCAAAATCAAGGTAAAATTTATTCAAAATTAATTTAATTTTATTTTTTTATTTATTAGATCATAAAATTAGATTTGAAAAGTGTCAGATCTAATTAGGATCTAAGAGAAAATTTTTGAAATATGCCTCTTGATCCAATCAGATCTGAACGAACCTGACCCGGGAAATCAGGATTTTCCTTTACCATTCTTATAAGCTCCCTTCCCCTATTCATTCTTTAAAAGTGGATAATTTCTTCTAATATGATTAGGTTGATGATAGTTATAGAATTTTTAAGCCTTCTGATTTTTTTAAGACTTTGATCTACCCTTAGATTTATCTTGAGTCCTCTCCTTAGGCCTTTCTTATCTCTCATTCGTAGAAAGCACCTCTGAATTAGGGTTTTCTCTAACTAGCCTCTCTCACTACTCGTTGGACCTAAGAACTCCAACCAGTTCCTAGAAGTTTAATGTCTCTTTTTCATACACCAAAATAGTAATGAGACCATCATATGCTGCTGGCAGCGAGCATAATAATGGGAGAGCTCTATCCTCCTCATCAATCTTCACATTAAGGCTCATAACATTCGAGCAAACTTGATTGAACTTCTGGATGTGGAAAACTAGGTCTCCTCTTTTGGGCATCCACAAACTGTATAGCTGCTTCTTCAACCACAGCTTGTTTGTCATGTTCTTGCCCATATACGTGCTCTCAAATTTTTGCCAAAGCTCCTTCGATATGGTTTCCATATTAATTGCTAACAAAATCTCATCAATGAGGCATATACAAATCATACTAAAGGATATCTCTTTAAGTTTCTCCCATTCTATAATAGAAAACTTTTTTGGTTTTTCATGAGTCAAGATCTTATAGATCCTATTCTGCACCAGTAGATCCTTCATCCTTTACTGCTAAAGATTGAAGTTATCCTTGCCATCAAACTTCCTAAAGTCCTCCTTGATGGTATTCGATGCCATTCCAACCAAATTCTAATAACTAAATACAAAAAAGAATAAACAGTGTTCAAAGAAATCTGTTCAGCATCTTACCATAACACCAGGCAAAATTTTGACCTTCTCTCCACCAAATCTAACACCAGGGCTTTGATACCAATTATTGTTCTAAATGGCTGCTCTGATATAAATCTGTTGGGAATAATTCTTGCTACTTAATGATTGTGAAAACAGCAATAAGGATCCAAGAAAAGGAATGGCCTTTCTATTGAAATCCTAGCAAATCCTAGGGCATGGAGAAAAGGGAGAGAACGAGAGAGGAAGAGAAATTTCAGGAAGAAAAGACTTGTATTGATTCCATGCTTAGTTTACAAAACTCAATATAAAGTATATATACGAAATCAAATAAGATCCAACCTAAAAAAACATTTTTAGCTAACCTAATGTAATGCACTTTCCAAGCCCATGTACACCCATGTCTCCCATGCACACACCCTTTGGATAAATTCTAGTCCAATCCATAGGTTAGCCCCCTTAGGATCTTACAAACCAAGGCCCTAAGTTCCTAAGATTAAATCTAATCCCAGGCTAGAACAGAAACCACGTTCTATTCTGTTAACTACTTAAGCTGACTCGATTAATAGTCAGACCGGTTCAATGGTGATGTCTCCTACAAGAATCTAAATCATCACTCTCTGTTCAACTGCTCAGACCAACTCTCTTGGGGTTTGAGCCGGCTTGGCTTCTACTCAGGCTGGCTCTGACATGAATCAAGCCAGTTCTTCCAACGTATCGGCTAGATATGTTTTCTAGACTTCTGCTTGAGCCAGCTTTCTCATAATTTGGGCTGGCTTGTCTTCAGATCGGGTTGGCTCTTCTGCAGCTCGAGCTAGCTCTTCTGATAGGATCCAAGCTAGTTCTTCCAAAGTATTTGCCGAAGCTTTTTGGTAGCTGATTTCATTCGCTCCTTGCTCTCTTTCCACCTTCTTCTAAGGCTTGAGAGCATCATACCTAAGCTCACAGAAACTTGCTTAAAGTGGTATCATTAATATGTTGGTTTCATATTATGATTTGCATGATTATTCTTGATAATTGATTAGAGTTAAATTAAATTCGAAACATATTCTTACTCCAAGAAATAAATTTCTAAACTCAATTTCGAAACTCATTGAAAACTCAAATTTGATACTGAATTTTTGATGTGCATTGCACAGTCCTTATGATTTATTTGTATTAAAGCAATTTTTATTCAAAGCAATGAATTTAAAAATATGACTATCCTTTGCTTTGATACTTTTTATTTTATTTTGGTCAATACATTTCTGATATGTACCTTTTCAAGCTTAATTGATTAAAATTTTTTAAGAAAATAAAAGATTGAATATTAAAGTGTATATTATGCTTGATTTTATGATCAAATCTTTTGAAAAGCTCTATTCTTCTTAAAGCTTAAAAGTGCATATTTAAAACCTTGATTAAAAGGTCATATTCATTCAAAAGGAGAAGAGCCTTTAATATTCGAATTCAAGCTAATTTTTGAAAAGAAAGAAATATTCATTCAATAAGGAAAGATGATTTGTTTGATTTGATTTTATGAATTTGATACATCTCTCAATTTAATGCCTTGATATTGATTTTGATGATTTTTCTTATTCTTTTTCATGAGTTTTTTGATGTTGTCAAAAAGGAGGAGAGAAATGTTGAGTATATGCTTGATGAATTAATACTTAGAAACTTAATAAATTTCATGCTTGAAATCTTAATACTCATTGATTTGAATTGAAATATTATTTTGATATGACTATATAAATTATTTGAAACATTAATTGGAGCTTTCATGAAGTGCACATTTATATGTGTATACATTCTCATTTTATATTTTATACTAGCCAGTTAGTTGTTAATTTTATTTTTGTGCATATACGCAAAGTTTTGGTGTTGGGAGCCTATGTATGCCATGATGTATTGTAGGCCAGATATCACCCACGTAGTATGATAGATTAACAGGTTCATGGTGTAGCATGGCAGGAAGCACTGGTAAGCACTGAAGGAGATCTTCAAGTACTTGGTGGGCACTGTTGGAGTTAGCACTAAAGGATTCATAGGTATGGATTTTGGTGGAGACATGGATACCTAATGGTCAATGATAGATTTTGTATTTAGCCTATTTGGAGGTCCCATTTCATGAAGATCATGCTTGCAGCCATCACTATTGGGAATTGTGTCCCAAAAATAATCGTTAGCCTATTGACGGTTGAGATATTTTATAATTATAATTAATTTATTAATTAATAAAAATATTTTGACATCTTTTTCATCATAAGTTTATATTTTTTTAATAAACTTCATTATTGTGATGAAGTTCTTAGGACTGTTTAGTTTCGATAAAGAGAGAATTTATTGATTAGTCCTTAAATTTATTCACGATTAAATGATAGACTGTTAATTTGGACAACAGCATCTATCAAGCATAGGTCGCTATATGCCATATAGGTTGGTTGTCCTCTTAATCAAGAAGTGTGGAGACACTGGTATGGCATACAGGTGAGATGTATGAGTACATCATCATTGAATGTGACCAACTATAGAGTATTCTGCTATCGAGAATGTCTCAAATGGAATATAGATATAAGTATCCCTTAGACCTAAGATAACCTCAGTGACTTGCAAGCAACTCACTATGCTTTGGTACCAAACTAACTAAATTTTTAATTTAGTAATAAAAGGCTTCTAGGCACAGTCATGTACTTGCAAAGTCGGAGTGTGATCAAGATGGAATTGACCACTTCAAGAGTTGGAGAAGAATGTATCACTGTATTTCAGTATAGCAAAACCTTGGCCAGGATAATCCATCAGATGGATTTAATATTTTAAAATACAATATGGACAATCTAATTAGAGTTGATAGTTGAACTCTGAGGTATCCTATGAGCATTATGGTCAAGGAGATGAATTATATGGAAACTATATCCGCATGGGTTCTAAGGATGGTGTTCTACACCTTCGACCTATTCGATCGTCGGATATCATTGCTAGATGGGCACTATGATTGATACAAAAATTTATTTCTATACTACCAACTTAGGTTCGAATCTATGAGGTCACATGCATTAGTACTTTTGATCTGATCGGATGGTTGATCAATGATTAAGAATCATTCTAGGGTTAAATAATCAATACGATTGATATTTAACCTACTGTAAGTATTGCAAGAGGATCGATTAGCAATTGGATTGATAATTAACTTAATTAAGTCAATAGACTGAGATTAAGTCTAATTAAATATAATTTAATTAAATTTAGTTTGAGCTTGATTGGATCAAGTCCAATTGATTTATTGGATAAGCCAAGTGCAAGGAAGAACTAGTCCTGGTCTTACCAAGACTTGGATTAACCTAATTTTCTAATTTAATTAGAAAATAAATTAAAATTAAATATGATTTAATCTAATTTTATTAAGTTCTTAAATAGGTTAGAGCCTTATTTAATTGGGTTGGTTTAATCTTAATTTTATTTGGTTAAAAGATCTTATTTGACCAAGTCAAAACAGGAGTCCTAGTGTGACTAGGACTCTCTATCACTTGCACCACTTATTCCTCCCGCCCCATGCTCTTTTTATTTTGTTTCTTATGTGAAAATTCTCCACTCCCATGGCTTCTCATGCCCTCTTTCTCTCCTCTTTTTCTCATAATATAATTTGTTGGAAGACCAAGTCAAAAGAGGAGTTAGTTTTGCTTTGGATTCTATGAGATAGAATCCTTGTTGACCAAAATACCTTCCCTTGAGTGCTGCCCCCTCTTTTAATTAATTCTTCTTTTATTCTATGAAAATAATCTCCTTTTTTATGTGCCCTCCCTTGCTAGTTCATGCCAATAATTATGGAGGAGGCGCCCAAGAGTTGGACACCCCAACAACTTTTCATGTTTGGATATTCCTAGTCTAGGATTTTGATCTAACTTGGACTCTTCTTTTTCTCTATTTATTGGATGAATTTTATTCTAATTTTTTTATGAAATATAAAGCTTTGGGAGAAGTTTAGGGTGTGCAAAAATTAGAGAAAGACGGTCCTTGGGCGTGGGGGTTCCATAGGCACCAAACTAGGTATCTTGGTGAGAGAAAAGAGAAGAAGAAGAGGGTCTTCTTCTAGGGCTGTTTTATTTTCAATCTCTCCTCCCTTTTTTTGAGTTTTTCTAAGAGAGCCTCAGATCAGTAAACTCTCATCTTTTTTTTCATATTTTGAAGAATCTAAATTTTGAAGAAGAAAGAATCGGATCGATCGTTGAAGAAGGATCAGCACAGTTCTAGCATGCTATGTTGATTTCTTGCATCGGACTTTAGATCAGAGATCGTAGGCTCGTGTGGATGACTCCTAGAGATCAGACGTGTGTACGGCTTGTGACTTCATCCTCAAGACTAGATCGATAAGTTAGAACATCTAACTTGCTCAGATAATAGATCTGATCTATTAACTTTATATCTGCATTTGATGTAGTGTAGATCTAGGTTGATTTGATCAACCTTTTACTTTCTTATTTGATTTTAATTTTTGATTTAATATCATATCTTGATCATGTAATAGATCTGAGATCTAGATATTTATATATTTATTTAAATAAATATTTAATTTATTTAAATCTTTCACTGTAAGATCTTGAAAAAATTTTCAAGATCTATCTATAAAATTCTAGATCTGGTTTCTTCAATCACGGCCTTATCGACTACTGAGGTAGAGTATATTGGTATCATGGAGGTAGCAAAAGAAGCCCTATGGCTAAAGAGCTTGGCATTGGAGATGGGCCTTGCATTGGAGGCCATCAAGGTGTACTGCTATTGACTCTCTTATTAATTTTGATGATTGTAAAATATTAAGTATAAATGATACTAACCATATATTTTAAGAATGTATGTAGATCTTTTTAGATGTTAAAATTGAAGAAATTTCTCATGAAAGAAATCTTATCAACATACTAAGCCAAAGCACTTCAAAGAATAAGTTTTCATAAGTTTGGATGGCTCATTATGAAGAAAATCAATATGGAAGAAGTAAATATCATTTAAAAGTTTTAGAGTTAAGAAATTCAAATTTAAATGGTAAAAATATAAAAAAATAAAGTTGAAAGGTTTTGAGGTGACTTTGGAAGGTTTCGAGTCAATTTCGGCAAGTTGGTATCAAGTGGCAGATAGAAGGGATGGCCCATGGGTCAATCTCTATTGCATAGAAATAGAAAATAAAAAGCTAAACTTTTAAATGCAATCCAAGTGCTGACACCTAAGCAAAAGGTGTCAATCCCAAATCAAAAGATGTTGACCCCAGATCAAAAAGTGTCGACCATTGCAGAAAATATGTCGATTCCAATATCGAGATAGGCTGCAACGGCTAGTTTTTATACTTTTTCAATGGATATTTTTCATTCTAAATGACTACTTTAAGCCGTCCAATGGTCCAAACTCTCTCTCCAGCCAATATGAAGACTATTTAAAGATAAAGAAGAAAAAAAAAAAGAAGAAAAATGGATTGAAAATAAAAATCATTCAAGTTATGAGGTTTATTGAATATCTAAATAAAAAAAAGAAAAAGAGAGAACTTTGTGTATCAAATTTAGAGAGCTTCCAAGTATGATCATCTTCAATAATTCAAGCTTTCTTTCAACCTTCAAGGGAGAGAATACAAAGCTTTAAGAGCCATCTTTCAGCCTCTCCTTCGAGCTTCAAAAAGATTTTTTTTCTCTTTTGTTCTTGTGCTGAATTTTTTATTCTCTTATATTTGTGTTTCTTTATAAGTTTTTTTGAAAGAAAAAAATTTAAGATGTAGGCAAGTCCAAGTCAGCAATTGGACAGTGTAAAGATTGTGGTTGGTGCTCTTGGTTTAAAATCAACTGAATTGATAGTAAATCCAAAAAACTATCAATGCAGGGTTGTGGTTGGTGAGCTCGACAAAACTAACTAGGTTTGTTTGTGATCCTGGGTTAAAACAAACATACTGTAATCTATAGATTATAGTAAAATTCCTAAGGAGATAGGTTTGGGAGTGGACGTAGTAGCAGGTTCCTCCAAACTACTATAAATTGCTTGTGTTTGTAGTATGCTTTAATTTCTAGCTTTTCATTCTTATATTATTTATTTGCTTTATTCACCTAAATTATCTTATTGCTTTTAATTCCACTGCTATACTTTGTATATTCATCATAAAAACTCAAGTTGTTTTAAATAGAAGCACATATTTGACTTAGAATTTAATTTGGCCAAAATTTGATAAGAATCCAATTCACCCCCTCTCCCTCTTGGGTTGCTACCTTTGGATAACAACTGTAATAGTTAGAGTGCACTGTTACTTATACAGAACTCTATCTATCATGTGAGGATAAAGCATATCGACATCAGGTACCATCAGATCAGAGATCTTATGGAAGAAGGTAAGGTGGAGCTCGTGAAGGTCTACACTAAGAAGAATCCAGCGAATGCACTGATGAAGTTACTTCCATTAGACAACTTCTGAAAATGTATGACATTGATGTACTTGATGGAAAGAACAAAGTTGGTTAAGGCCTTGGAGCACCAAGATGGAGATTGTTGGGCCTTATGTGGTGCTCCTAAGGCTCAAGGGACCAAGGCTAAGGCCAAGGTCCAAAGTTCATGAGGTGGTCATGGGGTTTCTAGGGCTAGTTTGGGCCTTAGAGCCAAAGACTATCAGCCTTTCAGATCTTGAGGTTCAGAGGACTTAAGCCTCAAGGGGCTAACTTGTATTGAGGTTGGTTTGAGTTTTAGGTCGGTGAAATTTGATGAAATCATGGGTGTACATGGGTTTGGATTAAGTCAATCTCATATCAAGTTCGCTAGGGGAGTTTTATGATTGGGTCACATTGACCTTGTATAAATACTTATTATATTTAGGGTTTGGATTACACCAAAGGAATAACAATACTTCCTACCTAATATTCTCTCTCTTCCTCTATCTCTCTCCTCTATGGTTGCCACCCCCTAGGGTGAAGAAACCCTTATTGCCGCCCAAAGAAGCAAGGAAGAAACCATATCCTTGTTGCCTTAGGATTCCTAATCCTTGTTGCTACTGCCCCCATCTTTTGGTGCTGGTTCTAGGAGTTCATCAGAGGTCCAGTAAGAGGTATTTTTTTAGGTTTGAAGCCAAAGAGGAAAGATTTGGGGCATTAAGAGGAAGATTGAAGTCTTCTAGAAGCCAAGAAATTGCAACAACATTACTTTGTCATCTCCAACCTGTTCTCTACCTCTTCCAGCAAGATTTCTTCTATTGATTGCTAGTAGGAGGATCTCCACTCACCTAGGAATGTGGCACAGCATACAGCAAGGAGAACCCTAAGGAGACATCCATGGGCCACAATAGGCCATGGATCGGCCTAAAGGAATGGGGCCAACGAGTTGGACATGGCCCAAGCCACTGTAGTTGTGGGCCTATAGCATGCGAGCCTGCTACAATGCATGAGCATGCTGCCTAGGTAGGTGCGTGTGGCCCAGTATGCAGGCGAGCCCAATGCAGGTGCATGCATGTTGACCATGGACGTGCGCATGCAACTTATAGTGGTTTGACGCGATCCACGATGGATCGGCATCACATGCGATCGCTGTGGACCCTTAAGTGGTCTATGTGAATTCAAGCGGCATATGCGGGTTTTTTGCTTAGAAGGCTAGCAAGGCGTGTAGGCATTGGGCTAGTTCACTATGGACCTGATCCACGGGCAGTGCACATGCAGTTCTTCGCACAATCTGATGGCCCAGGTTGCTTGCAGTAATGATCCAAAGGTCAGGGGGTATTTTGAGTTGCACTCGAGTCAGGACTTCATCCTGGACTCGAATTGGACCTAGTCTGAGGCCTTTAAAATGGCTTGCAAGCAATAGAATTGTAGTATGATAGTAGTGGACCGGTAGAGAGTACTAAGGCAGTGATAGAAAGCAGTCAGCAAACCCAAAAAGGGAATTGAAAGAGAAAAGAAGCAGTCAGGCAAACTGTCAAGTAGCAAATGACGGTCGTTTCAGGGGATCTCCTAGAGAGAGCTTTTCTAAGGAATGAGTGGTGAGAGCTTCTAGTTGATAGAGATTTATGTATAAAAGGCTTGAGAGTGTGAGGATCATCTTTTATACTTATTCTTTTCTCGTATTGAAGCTTTTGCATGCCCCATAGAAGTAGACCTTAGTCTAGTCCACATACTTGATTATATTTTATTTTTTTTTTCTCTCCACCATAATAAGTGGTACTAGATCTACAACAAAATGATATTAAACCTCAATAATTGATATCAGAGCTAAGCAGTACCAGAGTGCAGGTTGTGGCAGTGATGATCAAAATTGAAGAAGATGGAGAAGTTAGGCTTGATCAAGATGGAGATCAACCGGTATGATGAAAAGGGCAATTTTCTCTTGTAGCAAGTAAAGGTGAAGGATGTGCTCATCCAATAGGGGTTGATTGATACTCTCTTATGTGAGAAGATGCCAACTACTATGAAGGTGAAGGATTGAAGGTGGCTATAGTTACAGATGAAGGGAAATCCTGACTTTTTGGTCCAAGTTCGTTCAGATCTGATCAGATCAAGAGACATATTTCAAAAAATTTTTTCTTTCATCTGTATCAGATCTAAAATATTTCAGATCTAATTTTTATATTTTAATAAATAAAATAAAATAAAAATAAATTAAATTAAATTTAATTTATCTGATTTGGATAATCCAATTACTCATTGATGATCCTATATGCAGCGGAAGGTTCTAGATCTAGCCATGCAAGCGCCTGGCCTCTACCGGTATCCACTCGGACTTGATCTGGAGATCCTCTTCTTCTCTATCACATCTCCAAAAATTAGATCTGGATCTGATCTGGAGGATCTTCAAAACTCCTTTTGAAGATCAGCAGTCGTCCTTTGCAGCAGCGCAGCCTTCTTGCTTTTAATCGCCTTTCTTTGATCTGAATCGCACCAACCAAAAATCCAAAACTCCTTTTGGACGTGGAGAGGAGAGGGAGAAGGTGGTTTGGCATGGAGGAAGAGGGGAGAGGCAGCCTTGGGGCATGGGAATTGTGATTTCTTTCAATCACTTCCAATCATAATCTGGGTTGGGCGCAGGGTCTTATTTATAGACTAAGTCTGTGATCCAACTCCTCTTCTTCCCAACCAATCACAACCCTTTGTGAAATCAGATCTAAATCTGATTGGTGGGAATAGAGTCCCCTGGATTCCTCCTTAGAGGGTGCCTAAGACCAGTCAAAGTTGGTTCTTAGAAGAACTCTAATTGGAATCCAAAAAGGAGATGGAGTCCTTGTCCAACAAGGACTCCTAGGCGCCTCCAACTTGGGCACACGCCTAGGGTGGCGTGCGCCCTCCTCCTTGCCAGGTTCTGGCAGGGGGACAAGGCCCCCACCAGCTCTCCAATAGGTGCATGACATGTGGTCAAAAGTCAAAGTGTCAATGGTCAACGTTTTGACCAGTCAAAGGTAGACTTTTGACCAAAGTCAAAGAACAAGAAATGGCAGGTGACCAAAAATGGCAGGTAATGTCTTACAAAATAAGACAACCTTTTCTGACTTGGACAACCTCCAGTCAGACCATATGAAGGCCTCTGATTGAGCACAAACTCCTTTGGCTCAGTCAGGACAACTTATTTATGATAGTAAAAGAAGAACGTTAGGTTCAATCGAGTGCTAGCACGATTTTCTTGAACCTAATTGAATCTCATTCAGATCAATTGAACTAGATCAGTTCAATTGATGATCACCAGATTCAAACCCTTGTTTGTGTGACCCAGTTAGGTTCAGTTCTGTATGGTAATGGGATATGTCATGATCTCTATCATCGACATCATCGAAACTCCTTTCGATGGATCAGAACTCTTCTGATTCGAACAGCTAGAATGATCGATCATCTAAATCATTCTAATTGCTCCCAAAATCCACCAGTGACACCTAGCAGTATATGGTGGCAACCCATCAGAGCTGAATGCGAACCTCTTGGTGCAGCTACCTGTGTGATTAAGTTCTTCTATCTTGAGCCCCGATCAGATTAGGGTTAAGGTAAACTCGTCAAACCCTAGTCTCTGTCATATGATGTAATCATTCGATTCGAGTCCAATGTGAAAATCTAAATAGAAACTCTTTCTATTATTTCACTCTACCATGGCCATGGACTTTTGGACTTGATTCTCATGATCATCATAGGGCTGCTCCTCTACCACCGAGGTAGATAGATTCCATCTTGATGCAATCCAGTTCCTACAATGAACATGCTATAGCCAACATACACCTCAGGGTTCCATATGGCTAGGAGACCGAGTAATGGTGTAGTCAAACTATAACACCCTCAAGGTGAACTGCCGATGCACCTCAGGTCAAAGAACCAGACACACTACTGCAGCATCGAGTCAGTCATTGACGAGAAGGTAGACTCCCTAATGACTACTCGAGGTGGTCACGCTCAGTGCCCTCGTTCTCTAACGAGTACCTATACTCTCGCTCCGGTGTCTCCACACCGTAGACTCAAGACTCATCTACTAAAGAGAAGCGATTGTACACCAACCTTCCGGATCAATCACCATCCTCGTGATGATCCTATGGTCGGGAGCATTTTATGAGTTAATAATGATTATTCATGTCTTAAATTTTCAACTCTTGAAAATATGAATTATCATTACCATTAACTCAAAGGATGTATCACAGACACTAAATACACATATGTGATAGAAAATAACCCATTTTATTGATTATTAGTCAAAATTATAATTTTGCCCCTAGAAGTGTATTACAAGTGTCAGCCAATTCTGGCTTCTAGGGCACATATATCTAACAATCTCCCACTTGTCCTAAAGCCAATTGGCTACAAGTCTAAGTCCCATCTTCTCAAGGTGGGCTTCGATCTTCTGCTGGCCCAACGGCTTTGTAAGTGGGTCTGCCACATTATCTGTGGAGTTGACTCTCTTGACCTCGACGTAACCCTTCTCGAGGTAATCGCGGATGAGGTGGTATCGCCGCTCAATATGCTTGGATTTCTGGTGAGACCTCGGCTCCTTAGCAAGGGCTATGGCGCCATTGTTGTCGCAGTATAGAGGAATGGCATCTGATGGCATTACTCCGATTTCTGCAGCAAACTTCTTGTACCAGAATGCTTCCTTCGCAGCCTCTGATGCAGCGATATATTCTGCTTCCATGGTGGAATCTGCTATCACCGTTTGCTTGGAACTCTTCCAGCTGACAGCACCACCATTGCACACAAACAGACTCCAGATGTCGACTTTCGATCATCTATATCGGACATGAAATCCGAGTCTGTGTATCCCTGGACTTGGAGTTCTCCATTACCAAAGACCAACACATCATATCCTTAGTTCTTCTCAAGTACTTAAGGATACATTTCACAGAAGTCCAGTGTTCTTCACCTGGATTTGACTGATATCTGCTTGTGACACTCACAGCATGGGCTATATCAGGTCGTGTACATAGCATGGCATACATGATACATGAGGCTCCCTATTGCAGAAGCATAAGGGATCTTGCTCATGCGTTCTTCTATTTCCTCAGGTGTGCTGGGGCACATCTTCTTGGAAAGATGAATACCATGTCTGAAGGGTATTAATCCCCTCTTAGAGTTTTCCATACTAAACCTCTTTAGTACTTTCTCTATGTACATCTTCTGTGAAAGTCCTAGCATCCTATTCGGTCTATCCCTATAGACCTTAATTCCTAGAATAAAGGATGCTTCACCTAGGTCTTTCATGGAGAATTCCTTGGACAACCACATCTTTGACTGTCAACATGGGAATATCATTCCCAATAAGGAGGATGTCATCCACGTACAATACGAGGAAGACAACAGCGCTCCCACTGACCTTTTTGAAAACACATGGTTCCTCTTCATTTTTGATGAAACCAAACTTTTTGATCACATCATTGAAACGAGTGTTCCAGCTCCGAGATGCTTGCTTAAGTCCATATATGGACCTTTGCAGCTTGCAAACCTTGTGATCAGTATCACTGGATGTGAAACCTAGCGGCTGTTCCATATAGATATCTTCCTCAAGATATCCATTTAAGAATGCCGTTTTCACGTCCATTTGCCATATTTCATAATCGAAATAGGCTGCAACGGCAAGCAATGTGCGGATGGATTTTAGCATAGCCACTGGGGAAAAGGTATCCTGATAGTCAATGCCTTCGCATTGACTATAACCTTTTGCCACTAGTCTAGCCTTGAATGTCTCCACATTCCCATCTGCACCAATCTTTCTCTTGAAGATCCATTTACACCCAATAGGTACTATACCTTCTGGTGGATCTACCAAGGTCCAGACTTGGTTTGAGTGCATCGAGTCAATTTCTGACTGCATTGCCTCTAGCCATTTCTCGGAGTCGATATCTGATATCGCCTCGTTGTAGGTTTTGGGATCATCACCATGAGCACCATTACCTATGAGGAACATTTTCCTCTACATCCTCTGAAATAATACCTAAGTATCTTTCAGGGGGACGGGAAAACTCTTTCCGATCTACGAGGTGGAGGAGGTAGTGTTCTTATTGGCTCAACCTGATTTGGTTCCAATTGGTCCTTAGCTCGTTCTACTTGTGAGACTTTCTCATCAAGCTTGATCTGCTTTCCAATGCCGCTATCTTGAATAAACTATTTTTCAAGAAAGATGGCATGTCGACTCACAATCACATTGTGGTCTTCTGGAATGTAGAAATAGTATCCTAATGACTCTTTAGGATATCCTATGAATCGAGCTCTAAAGGACCTAAACTCTAACTTGTCCGCTTGTTGTCTTTTGACATGAGCCGGACAACCCCAAATTCTGAGATGACTCAGACTTGGTTTCTTACCGTGCCATATCTCATACGGTGTGGTAGGAACGGTTTTAGAGGGAACCCTATTCAGTAGATAAATTGAAGTTAACAATGAGTGTCCCCAAAGAAAATCAGGGAGGTCTGTGAAGCTCATCATGGATCGAACCATATCCAATAGAGTCCGATTTCTCCATTCTGAAACCCCGTTGAGTTGAGGTGTTCCTGGTGGAGTCCATTGAGAGACTATGCCATTTTCCTTTAGATAGTCTAGGAATTTCCCGGCTAAGGTATTCACCTCCTCGATCTGATCGAAGAACCTTAATGGGTTTTTCCAGTTTGTTTTTCTACTTCATGTCTGAATTCTTTGAACTTTTCAAAAGCTTCAGACTTGTGTCTCATAAGATACACATACCCATACCTAGACAGATCATCGGTAAAGGTAATGAAGTAGACAAAATTGCCTCTAGCCGGCACATCAAATGGGCCGCACACATCAGTATGTACTAGGGCAAGGAGATCTGTGGCCCTCTCCCCATGTCCAACAAAAGGGAGTTTAGTCATTTTGCCTTGAAGACAAGGATTCACAAGTTGGATATGACTCAGAAGTCAATGGACTCAATAGCCCATTTTTCTCCAATTTGTTGATCCTATCTTCTGCTATATGACCTAATCTCAGGTGCCATAGATATCTGTCGTTTGGACTATCCCTAGGTCGTTTGGCATTCACGTTTTGCTCGATAGTTAGAATAGGTACATCAATATGTAGCTGATAAAGACCATTAATAAGGAAACCATTTGCAATTTTATTTCTTTCATAAAGAATGTTACAATGGTCCTTAAAGAAGGTGATCACATAACCTTCTTGTGCTAAGCATGAAACAGAAATCAAATTCCTGCTAGCTGCAGGCACATAATAACAGTCTTTCAAAACTAAGTCTAAACCAGATGGTAATCGAAGAGGGTATGTTCCCACGGCTACTGCAGCAACTCTTGCTCCATTACCGATGCGTAGGATCATGTCTCCATCCCTCAGCCTCCTGCTATCCTCAAGACCCTGCATGGAAGTGCACAGATGAGCACTAGAACCAGAGTCAAGCACCCAACTGGATGCAGAAGAAATCCGTAAGGTTAGACTCAATAACGAGCATACCTCCAGAAGGACCTTCCTTCTTGTTCTTCAGGGTGGCCAGGTAAGTAGGGCAGTTCCGCTTCCAATGGCCGTCGCTGTTGCAATGGAAACACTTTCCTTTGACATCGGCCTTTTTCTTCGGCTTCTGCCTTCTTCTTCTTTGATCCTTCCACCTTTTGCTTTTTCACAGACTTCTTTTTCTTTCCATAAGACTTTCTTTTGGAAGAAGTCCGTTCCATAGCAAGAACTGAGCCTTTAGAACCTTTCATAGAAAGCTCAGCGGTAACCAGCATATTCATTAATTCGGCCAAGGAATTTTGAAGTTTATGCATGTGGTAATTCATGATGAATTGCCCATATGCATCAGTCAAGGATTGCAGAATAATATCATTCTGCAGGTCCAAGTCTAACTTCACACCGAGCTTCTCAAGCTCTTCCATGTCCTTGATCATTGTCAGACAGTGATCTTGGACTGACTGCCCATCACGCATCTTAGCCTTAAAAAGTCATTTCGTGACTTGATATTTGGCTGCGCGACTCTGTTCACCAAACATCTCCTGCAGGTGAGCCAACATTTGGCGAGCAGTCCCGATATCCTCATGTTGGCGCTGGAGCTCATCAGACATCGAGCCCAACATGTAATATCTGGCCTTATTATCTTCGTCTATCCATTTTTCCAGAGACGCTCTCTGTTCAATGGAGATGGACGGGCTGGTAAGGTGGGAGGGTCCTGGTCCAAAACATGGGTTAACTTCTCGAAACCCAAAATAATTTTGTAGTTCCTGAGCCAATCTTTATAATTGGGTCCAGTCAGTCTATGTGTGTCCAGGATACGTGCCAATGGGTTGGACGCAGACATTTTTCCTGTAGAGAGTCAAAGATTCTAGTTAGATACTGTAATTTTGACTTGACCAATTTATTTAGGGATTTTATTTTTAAACAAATTAGCTCCCACTATTTTCTCGGATCCCTACACTCCCTCTGTAGAGATGCGAAAAATCTCCACGATTAATGATTTCTAGTGGGTGGTGCGGTCTCACCAACTGACTCATCACCTCACCTAACAGTTATTGGTGATGGGTTAGCCAATGAGTGAACAACTCTTGTTCAATGATTCTCTAATCATGGTGCACCCAAACTTGGTCTCTAATTCATGAATCTCACCGTATCCGAAATATTGATCCACTCCTTAGTTAAGTCAGACCCACCATTTGCATAGACTGGGTTCCTAATTGAGTCTCTCACCGTATCCGAAATATTGAGCCCAACTCATCCTCCAGCCCATAGCATCCAATGCCTAATAGACATGGTTGCATCTTTCCGGTGCAACTGAGCCACTGTATCCAGCCGAGAACAATCAACCCCGGAAAGGGCCCGCACATCTACAATGGTGGAAGACCTCAGACTTAATCTTTTCTTAGGGAGAATTGATTCAGGTCTCATTAAACTAGACTTGTCATAGTCATAACAATTATGACTAACCTAGTGGCATGGGTTAGCTCGGATTATTGACCACCTCAGATCAGAACTGTGTCAGCAGATATGGCCAGGTAAGTGAGACCGGTGGAAGGAATATGCCATTAACTCGTACAAGAATGCATTCAGGTCGAGTAGCTTCCAATTAAAAACCAGTCGGTCGTATGTGCCAAACTTACCTTAGACACCAAATTGTTGAGTCAGAACCAATTGGGTTAGCCTACAATCCAGACTCTAACCTCTGAGCCTAATTAGGTCTTGCTTGATCGTGACTCGATCTTGACCCAGACTTAATCCTATTAGGCTGGTCAATTTAAGCATTGTTGATCCCATCTAACCAACTCTTGATTCGGTTTGATCAACCGCTTAGACCTAATTGAGCTACCCAAGCCCGAACCCAGTATTATGAATATGTCTTAGATCTAAAATTCTCAATTTTAGACCTAATTAATATTCCATAATCTTAATTTTTAATTAAGTAGGGTTCATAAACAAAATATGCACAATAAATCCTAGGGTTTCAGGATCTAGGGTTTTGCAGAAAGTAAGTTTTGGGTTTCTGATTAAGGACGAACACGCAGCACCCCTACACATCATAAGAACACCCCATCGAATGGGAAGAGAGGGCCTTTAAACCCTTCTTCATTCTTATGACCGGACGGCCAAGAGGAACGCCTTAATCAGGAACATGCAATACTACAAAACAGTTTTAGATCTATATCATATATCTCATATACAAATTAGATCTAATCATGGCATATTTTGCATACATCTCATGTATCGAAATCATGCATATTTTCAGATCTAAATTATCTCATAATAATCTAAAAAATTAGATTTAAATTGATCTAATCAAAATAAATTCTAATCTAGACAATTATGTAGAACTATTCTACAACTAGTCTAGACATGCATCAATCATATCTCATATGATATTTAAAATTAAATAATTTTTATTTGCTATTTTTTAGATGTTATTATAATACTTATAATATCAAAAAATAGTAAATAAATAGATCTAAAATATGATTTAATCAGAATTAAATCAAAAACATGCAAGACTATTCTATAGAACTATTCTATTCTAGAACTAGTCATGCATATTTTCTAATCTTAGATCCAAATCATTTAATTTTAATTTTTTCTGATTTTAGATCTGATCACATCTCATGTGACATCTGAAAATCACTTATTTTCTAATTAAAATAAATTTAAAATCAGATCTAAATAATTTTAGAACCTTGGCTCTGATACCAGTTGAAGGGAAATCCTGATTTTCCGGTCCAGGTTCGTTCAGATCTGATCAGATCAAGAGATATATTTCAAAAATTTTTCTCTTTGATCTAATCAGATCTTGGATATTTTAGATCTGAATTCTTATTATTTTAATAAATAAAATAAAATAAGATAAATTAAATCAAATTTAATTTACCTGATTTGGGTAATCCTATTACCCGTTGATGATCCTGTATTGCAGCGGAAGGTTCTGGATCTAGCCACGCAAGCGCCTGGCCTCTACCGGTATCCACTCAGGCTTGGATCTGGAGATCCTCTTCTTCTCTATCACATCTCCAAAAATTAGATCTGGATCTGATCTGGAGGATCTTCAAAACTCTTTTGAAGATCAGCAGTCGTCCTTTGCAGCAGCGCAGCCTTCTTGCTTTTGATCGCCTTTCTTTGATCTGAATCGCACCAACCAAAAATCCAAAACTCCTTTTGGACATGGAGAGGAGAGGGAGAAGGTGGTTTGGCATGGAGGAAGAGGGGAGAGGCAGCCTTGGGGCGTGGGAATTATGATTCCTTTCAATCACTTCCAATACAATCTGAGTTGGGCGCAGGGTCTTATTTATAGACTAAGCTGTGATCCAACTCCTCTTCTTCCCAACCAATCACAACCCTTTGTGAAATCAGATCTAAATCTGATTGGTGGGAATAGAGTCCCCTGGATTCCTCCTTAGAGGGCGCCTAAGACCAGTCAAAGTTGGTTCTTAGGAGAACTCTAATTGGAATCCAAAAAGGAGATGGAGTCCTTGTCCAACAAGGACTCCTAGGCGCCTCCAACTTGGGCACACGCCTAGGGTGGCGTGCGCCCTCCTCCTTGCCAGGTTCTGGCAGGGGGACAAGCCCCCACCAGCTCTCCAATAGGTGCATGACATGTGGTCAAAAGTCAAAGTGTCAATGGTCAACATTTGACCAGTCAAAGGTAGACTTTTGACCAAAGTCAAAGAACAAGAAATGGCAGGTGACCAAAAATGGCAGGTAATGTCTTACAAAATAAGACAACCTTTTCTGACTTGGACAACCTCCAGTCAGACCATATGAAGGCCTCTGATTGAGCACAAACTCCTTTGGCTCAGGCAGGACAACTTATTTATGATAGTAAAAGAAGAACGTTAGGTTCAATCGAGTGCTAGCACGATTTCTTGAACCTAATTGAATCTCATTCAGATCAATTGAACTAGATCAGTTCAATTGATGATCACCAGATTCAAACCCTTGTTTGTGTGACCCAGTTAGGTTCAGTTCTGTATGGTAATGGGATATGTCATGATCTCTATCATCGACATCATCGAAACTCCTTTCGATGGATCAGAACTCTTCTGATTCGAACAGCTAGAATGATCGATCATCTAAATCATTCTAATTGCTCCCAAAATCCACCAGTGACACCTAGCAGTATATGGTGGCAACCCATCAGAGCTGAATGCGAACCTCTTGGTGCAGCTACCTGTGTGATTAAGTTCTTCTATCTTGAGCCCCGATCAGATTAGGGTTAAGGTGAACTCGTCAAACCCTAGTTTCTGTCATATGATGTAATCATTCGATTCGAGTCCGAATGTGAAAATCTAAATAGAAACTCTTTCTATTATTTCACTCTGCCATGGCCATGGACTTCTGGACTTGATTCTCATGATTATCATAGGGCTGCTCCTCTACCACCGAGGTAGATAGATTCCATCTTGATGCAATCCAGTTCCTACAATGAACATGCTATAGCCAACATACACCTCAGGGTTCCATATGGCTAGGAGATCCGAGTAATGGTGTAGTCAAACTATAACACCCTCAAGGTGAACTGCCGATGCACCTCAGGTCAAAGAACCAGACACACTACTGCAGCATCGATCGAGTCAGTCATTGACGAGAAGGTAGACTCCCTAATGACTACTCGAGGTGGTCACGCTCAGTGCCCTCGTTCTCTAACGAGTATCTATACTCTCGCTCCGGTGTCTCCACACCGTAGACTTAAGACTCATCTACTAAAGAGAAGCGATTGTACACCAACCTTCCGGATCAATCACCATCCTCGTGATGATCCTATGGTCGGAAGCATTTTATGAGTTAATAATGATTATTCATGTCTTAAATTTTCAACTCTTGAAAATATGAATTATCATTACCATTAACTCAGAGGATATATCACAGACACTAAATATACATATGTGATAGAAAATAACCCATTTTATTGGTATTAGTCAAAATTATAATTTTGCCCTTAGAAGTGTATTACAAGTGTCAGCCAATTCTGACTTCTAGGGCACATATATCTAATAACAGATAGTGAGTATGATCTATTTGTATCTAATGGATGATGTGGTGATACATATTCTTGATGAGACTTTTCCAATAGTGATGTGGTCGAAGCTCGAGAAAATATACATGGTAAAGTTACTCATCAACGTGCTCTTCCTATGAGAGCAGTTCTACTAGCTATGGATGATTGAAGGATAAAGCATGCAAAAGCATCTTAACAACTTTCAGAAGATCTTCACCAACCTCCTCAGCATTGGCAAGAAAGTTAAGGAGAAGAACAGCACGTTAGTCTTGCTATCATCACTTTCTTCCTCTTTTGAGTCCTTAGTGACTGCTTTTCCAGTAGAAAATAGCAGCATCAAGATGAAAGAGGTGACTTCTATACTACTCTAGAATGAGATTCTCTGACGAGAGAACTAAACCTCGAGTTCATATGGCAATTTGGCTATAACGCTATCAGAAGATGATGGTGGCAAAAGATGGAGTGGTGGAAGATCGTGAGGTAGGCGGTTCAAGTCCAAGACAAGAGACTTAAGAAAGATCAAGTGCTATCGATGTGATGGATTGGGACATCATGTCAGAAATTGTTCATTACTCAAAAATCGAATGAAAGCTACTATGACGATGGCAGATAGCGATATAGAAGATAGTGATGATATTCTTCTACTAACAGTTGAGGTATCTACTTCTTTCCACCAGTAAATTATAGATTTTTCATGTTTTTATTATGTATATTATAGAAAAAAGCTGTTTAACTCCCTCGAAAGTAGTGAGGGCTATTTACTTGCTAGATGGATCGAGTTTGTGATTAAGGGCACCAGAACCATTAGCTTGAAGGTACATGATGAAAAATCAGAAAATTGGATGTGGTCAGATATATATACCTAGTTTCAAAAAAAATCTAATCTCACTGAGCATATTGGATTTGATCGGCTCCAAGTGGAGAGTTGATGGAGGAATCTAGAAGGTCTTGCATGGCAGTAGGATTATCATAAGGAAAAGAAAGTATGGAGGATATTACCTCTTTGTGGAAAGTCCAATATGAGGTGGTGCTTTAGAAACTAGTAGGAGCTCCACGTGAGATGGAGCTCTAGATGCAAGTGGATCGGGTGCGAGATGTGAGACTTGAAAGGATGACATGCGAAGTCACAAGGTGAAGTTCGTATTGCCATAAAAGGCTACCCCAAATAGGTCTCAGTCAGGTAAAGCATAGTATATGATGGAGATGGGATCAAGCAATCTGGCTCAACTTCTATGTTTGCCCATCCATGATCTGCAGATGTATGTTCCACGGCATGGAGGCGAGATCATCCAAAAAGCTCAAGAGGCTAAATGTCAAGTCGAGGTAGAGATTGTTAGGAATAATGCTTTGAATTTGACCCACAAGGATTCTATAGTGAAGATCATAGTAATGAGAATCCTAGGAAGATGTATATAGACCAAAGCAAGCCATAAATCGGCTCGAAGGAAGGGGGCTCATGAACTGGGCACGACTCAATAGCTCCCAACAAACGTGCAGCACAAGCCACTGCAGCCTGTGGCCCAGGCCATTGCAGCGTGCGGGCCTATAGTGTGCGGCCTAAGCCAACACACATGGGCATGCGGTCTAGTGGGTGCATGGCCCAATGCAGGTGCGTGCTTGTGCGGCCTAGTGCATGTGCATGCACATGTGGGCGAGCCTAGCATGGGCATGCACGAGCAGACCACAGACATGCGCACACTACGCGCAGTGATTTGATGCGATCCATGGTGGATCGGCATAACGCACGACTGCCGTCGACACTTAAGGGATCTACATGAATTCATGTAGTGTATGCAGGATTTTTGCTAGGCGAGCATGCATGACATGCAGGCATTGGGCTGGTTCACCATAGACTTAGTCCACAAGCAGTGCATAGATACTCTTTTGCATGATTTGACGGCCCAGATTGTTCGCGGTGATGATCCAAGGGTTAGGAAGATATTTTGAGTTGCACTCGAGTTAGGACTTCATCTTGGACTCAGATTGGACCTGGTTCGAGGCCTTTGGAAAGGCTTGCGAGGAATAGAGCTGTGGTATAGTAGCAGTGATTCGATAGAGAGTCCTGATGCAGTAGAAGAAAATAGTCAGTAGATCTTAAAAGGGCATCAACAGAGAGCAGAAGCGAGAGCTTCAGGTAGACTGTCAGGTAGAGGACAGCGGTCATTTCGGAATTTCTCCTAAAGAGAGAGAGCTTGTATAAGATATGAGAGATGAGAGCTTCTAGTTGAGAGAAATTTATATATAAAGGGTTAAGAGTGTGAGGATCTCCTCTTGTATTTGTTCTTTTTTCATAGTGAAGTCTTTGTATGCCCTATGGAGATAGATCTTGGTCTAGTCCATATACTTGATTGTGTTTTATTTTTTATTTTTTTTTCTTTCAACCATAACAAGTGATACTAGATCCACAATAGAGTGGTGGTATTAAACCTTAACATATATCATAGCTGTCATCTAGCTAGACTATAGCTTTCTTCCAACTATACTATAGTCAGTCTCTACATAGGCTAACGGCCTATAGCTACCACCAAACTGGCAATTCTGTTATAACAAACTAATGGCATAACAAACTCCAAACGATCTGAATTGTCAAAGCAAATCTCCTCTATAAATAAAAGGATAGGGTACCCTTGCGGAAGGTAAGTACAAAATTTATATAATCAACACTTTGCTGAAATCTGCTCTCGACTTCCTCACTAAAGGAAGATCGAATCCCAATGTTTTCTATCTAAATCCTCTTTTTTATCTTCTAGTTCTCTATTTTCATCATCTGTTCTCAAGGCCTCACTGACTTAGGCATTGGAGAGCACTAAACCAAAGGGTATCCCCACAATTTTTGGGACTTTTTTGTAAGTCAATTCATGATCTACATCGATTTGACTCAGATCAGCTCTCTAACGCGATCTTACTTCAACTTCTGGAGCCTTATAGCAATAGTTATATATTAGTTCGCTAATTCGTATTTCAGCTTTGCTCCATTGATGTACTAAAAAAAAATAAAAAAATAAAAAGAAAAAAGAAAACAAAGAAAAGAAAAACCAGCATTTATCACCACTATATATAACTTTAGGCGCAGGGAGGTGGCCGGGTGGAAGAATTGTTGGCTGCTAAGTTGCCAAGGGATAACGGGCCTAGCAATCTTTTGGCATGCACTTGGTAGGGTGCTGCTTAGTATTTTCCTCAAAATATTGGAATCATGGGTTAGATGGAAGCTTACATTTCACTAATTCATTTCCTCTCGGCCAATTCCATCCTTGTATAACATATTTTTCTGACTTGTTACATCTGAATAGGTCCAGCATCTTGCCTGAATCGCAAATCTTAGACTCAAAGAGTTTGGTTAATTAACCAAAACTATGTTCCACCTAGTAAATTATTATCAAAAAGAGTATATCCCTACCCCTGTTTGTCTTTCTCCTTCCATCGTTCAGGAAGAAAGACTTCCCCAATTTCTTTTGAGTCCCAGCCCGGTTTTTCCCCACTAACCAATTACATTACGACCATGGAACAAACTTGGTCGATGAACATAATTTTATGCACCCTTAATGTAGTGGCTGTCGATATATAGATTTGCATTACGGGACATAAAGACTGCTTTTCTGGTTTAAATTGACTA
>QRFJ01005696.1:0-14702 GCA_006176705.1 Cocos nucifera
ATGAGAACCACATATATTAAAAAAAATATGACGAATAAACTGTGATTGAAGAAATAGCTGTATAGTCTAAGGATGCCTGAAGGTGGATATCTTGTTGCATATTCTAAAGGTTCAATTAGGTGTGTTCTAAGGTGATGAGATTGGATGTGAAGATCGATGAGGAGGATCGAGCATTCCTGCTATTATGTTCTCTCTCAAGTTCATATGATGGTCTCATAATAACTTTAGTTTATGGGAAGGAGATCCTAAACTATGAAGAGGTTGTTGGTGTGCTCAGATCAAATGAGCAAAGGGAGGAGATCTGCAAGGGAGATCCTAAGTCTGAGATCTTGGCTATGAATGAAAGATAGGAAAGATTAAAGGAGAAGGCAAGAGAAAAATCCAACGATAGGTCGAAGTCTTGGGATCAGAGGAAGATAGTGAAATATTATAAATATCATCAGCCTGAATATCTGAGGAGAGATTGTCCCCTTTTGAGATCAAAAAAAGGGAAGGCCAGTAAGGAAGATGATATAGCTTCTATGAGTACTAGAGAAGACCTGTTAGTTGTATCAGATCGATCTATAGAGTGCGATACTATATGGATATTTAATTCAATATGCTTGCACCACTATACATCTCATCGACAGTGGTTTGCTACCTAATAGAAGGTTAATGGTTGAAGTGTCAGCCTTGGAGATGATCACCCATGCAAAGTAGCTGGAGTTGGCTCTATCAGAGTGAGGATGTATGATGGGATTATTCGTATATTAACAAATGTCAAGCATATATCGAAATTGAAAAAAAAATTGATTTCTTTAGGCTGCTTAAAGGAGAAAGGTTATGCTTTTATTAACTAGGCTAGGAGTTGATGTCTGAAAATTTTCAAAAGAGCTTTGGTGGTGATGAGAGGTAGAAGACTTAGCAACAACCATTTCAGAATGGAGGGCTCAATGGTGAATGATAGTGCAGAGGTGCTAGCAGTGGCATAGGAGGAGTAGATTTTATATCAGCTGTGGCACTATCGAATGGATCATATGAGTGATCGTGGGCTCACTGAACTTAGCAAAAGAGGTATTATCTCAGTCCTGAAGAAGGAGAGCATAGATTTATATGAGCCGTGTATTCTTGGCAAACAGCATAGGATAAAGTTTGTTAGAAGTACCAAGCGTAGTGAAGGAATGCTGGATTTAATACACTCGAATGTGTGGGGACCAGCTCCTGTATCAGTTAGAGGTGGGGCAAAGTATTTTATCACTTTCATTAATGATTTCTTAAAGAAGGTGTAGGTTTATCTGATTAGAGAAAAATCAGAGATGTTTGCCTAGTTCAAAACCTGGAGAGCTGAAGTAGAGGAGTCAGAAAGATAAGTGAAGTGTCTGAGGTCGGATAGTAGAGGGGAGTATACTAGCCTGGAGTTCAGGAGGTACTATGAGGAAAATGGCATCAAATACCATTACACGATGAAGATGACTCCCCAGTAGAATGGTGTCGTAGAAAGAATGAACCGAACATTGATCGAGAAGGCACGAAGTTTGAGGCTGCGGACATCACTTCCAAAATTTTTTTGGGGTGATGCCTTAACTTTTTCTTATTTTCTTATGAACAGGTCCCCACATCGTAAGCTGAATGGACACATTCTAGAGGAGGTCTAGAGTAGGAAGAAGGTGGAGCTTGGCTACTTGAAGGTCTTCAGTTATCTGACCTATGCATATGTGAAGGCAATCAAGAGGAGCAAATGGATCCAAAATCTCAAAAGATGATATTCATAGGGTATCCACAAGGAGTCAAAGGGTACCTACTGTGACACTCTCAGGCACAAAAGTCAGTGATCAATAGAGATATTATCTTTGATGAGAAGAGCATCTTGAGGAGGTTTGGGATAGATGGAACTAGAAAGACAAAGATGAATAGTAGTGGTCAGTTTGAGATAGATGACATGCAGTCTGAATACACGTATAGGAGTGTTCCTATTAAGGTGGAGCTGGGTAGGAGTAAAGATACTCAGATGGAAGATTGGCATGAAGTATCGATAGTTCAGATGGATGTGCAGGATCAGCCATAGACATCAGATGTGCCATTAGGAGTGGCTTTGCACAAATCCCAGCATACTATCAGGAGACCAATTACATATGGCATTGATGAGGTTATCTTCAATGCATACATCACTGCTAATGAAGATCTTGAAAATTATGCAGAGACTATGGAGAGTGAGGATCATGATTCATAGATGCAGGCCATGATGGAGGAGACGGAATCACTTGAAAAAATCGGACACGGTAGCTAGTGGATCTTCCAGAGGGTGCTCGACCTATTGGCTCAAAGTGGATGTTCATAAAGAAAGAAGCACCTTCAGAATAAGGTGGAGTTAGATTCAAAGCAAGACTAGTAGTAAAGGGATACTCACAAAGGAAAGAAATTGACTACACAAAAATTTTCTCTCCTATGGTGCATCATACATCTATTCAAATTTTACTGTCACTGGTGGCACAATACAACATGGAGTTGGAACAGATGGATTTGAAGATGGCCTTCCTTCATGGCACATTAGAGGAAAGGATCTGCATGAAGCAGCTAGATGATTTCATGGAGACTGAATAGGAAGAAAAGGTGTGTTTACTTAGATCATCTTTGTATGGCTTGGAACAGTCCCCTCGTCAGTGGTATCGAAGATTTGATAGTTTTGTTTTGAGCCTGGGTTTTAGTAGATGTGAACATGTTTGCTGTGTTTATGTCTAGAATTTAAATGAGGAGGATGCTCTGTACCTACTACTGTATGTAGATGATATACTTATCGCCAGTAGAAGCATGGAAGCTATGAAAAGGCTGAAAAGGGCATTATCATCGGAGTTTGAGATGAAGGATCTAGATCCAGCTGAGAAATGAAGGAACCAGATCTAAGATTTCATGGATAGATCTTGAAACTTTTTCAAGATCAGATAGTGGAAGACTTAAACAATTCAAATATTTATTTAAATAAACATATAAACACCTAGATCTTAGATCTATTACATGATCAAGATAAGATATTAAATCAGAAATTAAAAATATAAAGGAGAAGGAAAGGTTGATCATATCAACCTAGATCTATATTACATCTAATGCAGCTATAAAATAATAGATCGGATCTATTTCCTGAGCAAGTTAGATGTTCTAACTTGCTGATCCAAGCTTGAGGATGAAGTCACAAGCCACACATGCATCCGACCTCCAGGAGTCATCAACATGAGCCTATGAATACGATCAGAGATCCTGATGCAGAAAATCAGCACAGTATGCTAGCACTGTGCTGATCTCTCTTCGAGGATCAATCCGACGCTTCTTTCTTTGAAACTTGGATACTTTAAAATAGTAAAAGAAAAGAAGAAGATTTGTGATGCCGAGACATCTCTCAAAAGCTCATAAAAAGGGAGGAAGAGACGTGGAACAAAAACCCTAGAAGAAGACCCTCTTCTTCTTTTTTATTCTTTTTCTAGACATTCTGATTTGTGTTTTCAATATCTCCATGATCCAGATGAATATCTCTCTAACTTTTCTACACTGAAGAGATCTCTCAAATATATGAAATCCATAAAAATTTCAATAAAAAATTCTTTTTAAATAAAGAGATACGTAGAGTCCAAGATTGGTTAAAAACCTAGACAGGAAGGTCACCAAATGGCAGGTTGTTGGGGCGCCCAACTCTTAGGCACCCCCACCTTACTTTTCTACTGTGGACCAGCAAGGGAGGGTGCAACAAATGCCAAAGAATGCTCTATGTGAGAGAGAGAAAATCTGGAGGTGGCAGCATGAATGGAAGGAAGTGTTTTGGTTGACTAGGATTCTATCTCATAGAATCCTAAAGCAAAACCAACCTCCCCTTTTGACTTGGTCATCAAACAAATTTTCATATGAGAAAAAGGAAGATAGAAGGGAGGCATGAGATTGCTTGGGGTGTAGAGATTTTTCACATAAAAATTTAAAGAGAAAGGGGTGGGGCATGAGGATTAGGTGGCACAAGGAATAGGGAGTCCTAGTCACGCAAGGACTCCTATTTTGACCTGATCAAACACGATCTTTTAACCAAGTAAAAATAAGAGTAAACCAATATAATAAAATAAAGCCCTAACTCATTTATAGACTTAATTAAATTAGATTAAATCAACTTTAATTTTGATTTAATTTTCTAATCAAATTAGAAAATTAGATTGACTCGAGTCCTAGTTAGACTAGGACTAGTTCTACCTTGCACTTGGCTTATCTAATAAATCAATTGAATTTTATCCAATCAAGCCCAAACCAAATTTAATTAAATTATATTTAATTAGACTTAATCTTACCCTAATGGTTTAATCTAATTAAGCCAATTAGCAATCAAATTGCTAATCGATCCTCCTACAATACTTGTTGTTGGTCAAATATCAACCGTATTGATCGTTTAACCTTAAAATGATACTAAATCGTTGATCAACCATCCGATCAAAATGTGAACTCTAATGTGTGTGACCTTATAGGTTCAAACTAAGTTGGTAGCATAGGAATAAATTTTTATACCAATCAAAGTGACCATCTAGTAGTGATACCTGATGACCGAATAGGTTGAAGGTTTAGAACACCATCCTTAGAACCCATGCAGGTATAGTTTTTATATAATTCATCCTCTTGACCATAATGCTCGTAGGATACCTCAGAGTTTAACTATCAACTTGATCAGATTGTCCACATTGTATTTCAAAATATCAAATCCATCTGATGGATTACCTTAGCCAAGGTTTTGATATATTGAAATATAGTGATACATTCTTCTCCAACTCTTGGAGTGGTCAATTTCATCTTGATCACACTCTGACTTTGCAAGTATTTCACTATATCCAGTAGCTTTTTATTGTTGAATTAGAAATTCAATTAGTCTGGCACCAAAGCACAGTGAATTGCTTGCAAGTCACTGAGGTGATCTCAGGTCTAAGGGATACTTATACCTATATTCCATCAGAGACATTCTCGATAGTAGAATGCTCTAGAGTTGGTCATGTTCAATGATGATATATCCATACATCTCACCTGTTTGCCATACTAATATCTCCACACTCTTTGATTAAGAGGACAACCAACCTATATGGCATATAGTGACCTATACTTGATAGACGCTATCATCCTAATTAACAGCCTATCATTTAGTCATGAACAAATTTAAGGACTAATCGATAAATCCTCTCTTTATCAAAACTAAATAGTCCTAAGAACTTTATCACAATAATGGAGTTCATTAGAAGATATAAATTTATGATGAAAAAGATGCCAAAAAATTTTTATTAATTAATAAATTAATTACAATATCTCATCCATCAACAGGCTGATGATTGGCTTTGGCACACACTTCCCAACAAGAAAATCTTTAGAATGGAGATTTATAGAGATAGGTGCAAAGGAGTGCTCTATTTGTCATAAGAAAGATATGTCCAGAAAGTTTTGGAGAGGTTTGAGATAGAGAAGGCCAAACCTGTAGAGACACCATTACCAAGCCATATATCCATCTCCAAGTTATAAAGCCTCTAGTCAGAAGAGGAGAGAGAATACATGGAAAGAGTCCCTTATGCGGATGTTGTAGGCAGCGTGATGTATACTATGGTGTGTTGTAGACCAGATATAGTACATATAGTGAGCATGGTTAGTTGATACATGGCTAACCGTGGAAAGGAACACTGAAAAGCATTGAAATGGTTATTATGATATCTATGTGGAATAAGGGATAATGGATTGGTATTTGGTGGAGAATCAGGAGGATTTGAAGATGGAGGTTTGAGTCCTCTGAAAGGATTTGTAGATACAAATTATGCTGGAGATCTTGATACAAGGAGGTCTGCTATTGGATACCTCTTCCGCATGTACGGTAGATCGATGACTTGGAGATTAATCCTTCAGCCAATTACAACCTTATCTACCATAGAGGCTGAGTATATTGGAATAAAGGAAGCTGCAAAAGAAGCCCTTTGGCTTAGGAGGATGATTGTTGAGTTGGGGATGGAGAAGAGCAAGGTTACACTATTTTGTGATATCAGTGCTTCATGCAATACCAGTTACAGCATGCACAACTAAGATGAGTCACATATCAGAGAGTATGAGAGTAATGTGAGAACTTAAAGTTGTCACAGAAGCCCAGCTTGGGAAGATTTCTAAAGGAAACAAAGAGCTGTTAGATATATGTGCCCTAGAAGCCAGAATTGGCTGACACTTGTAATACACTTCTAGGGGCAAAATTATAATTTTGACTATAATCAATAAAATGGGTTATTTTCTATCACATATGTGTATTTAGTGTCTGTGATACATCCTTTGAGTTAATGGTAATGATAATTCATATTTTCAAGAGTTGAAAATTTAAGACATGAATAATCATTATTAACTCATAAAATGCTCCCGACCATAGGATCATCACGAGGATGGTGATTGATCCGGAAGGTTGGTGTACAATCGCTTCTCTTTAGTAGATGAGTCTTGAGTCTACGGTGTGGAGACACCGGAGCGAGAGTACAGGTACTCGTTAGAGAACGAGGGCACTGAGCGTGACCACCTCGAGTAGTCATTAGGGAAGTCTACCTTCTCGTCAATGACTGACTCGATGCTGCAGTAGTGTGTCTGGTTCTTTGACCTGAGGTGCATCGGCAGTTCACCTTGAGGGTGTTATAGTTTGACTACACCATTACTCGGTCTCCTAGCCATATGGAACCCTGAGGTGTATGTTGGCTATAGCATGTTCATTGTAGGAACTGGATTGCATCAAGATGGAATCTATCTACCTCGGTGGTAGAGGAGCAGCCCTATGATGATCATGAGAATCAAGTCCAGAAGCCCATGGCCATGGCAGAGTGAAATAATAGAAAGAGTTTCTATTTAGATTTTCACATTCGGACTTCGAATCGAATGATTACATCATATGACAGAAGACTAGGGTTTGACGAGTTCACCTTAACCCTAATCTGATCGGGGCTCAAGATAGAAGAACTTAATCACACAGGTAGCTGCACCAAGAGGTTCGCATTCAGCTCTGATGGGTTGCCACCATATACTGCTAGGTGTCACTGGTGGATTTTGGGAGCAATTAGAATGATTTAGATGATCGATCATTCTAGCTGTTCGAATCAGAAGAGTTCTGATCCATCGAAAGGAGTTTCGATGATGTCGATGATAGAGATCATGACATATCCCATTACCATACAGAACTGAACCTAACTGGGTCACACAAACAAGGGTTTGAATCTGGTGATCATCAATTGAACTGATCTAGTTCAATTGATCTGAATGAGATTCAATTAGGTTCAAGGAAAATCGTGCTAGCACTCGATTGAACCTAACGTTCTTCTTTTACTATCATAAATAAGTTGTCCTGACTGAGCCAAAGGAGTTTGTGCTCAATCAGAGGCCTTCATATGGTCTGACTGGAGGTTGTCCAAGTCAGAAAAGGTTGTCTTATTTTGTAAGACATTACCTGCCATTTTTGGTCACCTGCCATTTCTTGTTCTTTGACTTTGGTCAAAAGTCTACCTTTGACTGGTCAAATGTTGACCATTGACACTTTGACTTTTGACCACATGTCATGCACCTATTGGAGAGCTGGTGGGGGCCTGTCCCCCTGCCAGAACCTGGCAAGGAGGAGGGCGCACGCCACCCTGGCGTGTGCCCAAGTTGGAGGCGCCTAGGAGTCCTTGTTGGACAAGGACTCCATCTCCTTTTTGGATTCCAATTAGAGTTCTCCTAAGAACCAACTTTGACTGGTCTTAGGCACCCTCTAAGGAGGAATCCAGGGGACTCTATTCCCACCAATCAGATTTAGATCTGATTTCACAAAGGGTTGTGATTGGTTGGGAAGAAGAGGAGTTGGATCACAGCTTAGTCTATAAATAAGACCCTGCGCCCAACTCAAAGATTGAATTGAATCAGAGTTTCCCATGCCCCAAGGCTGCCTCTCCCCTCCTTCCTCCATGCCAAAGCCTTCTTCTCCCTCTCCTCTCCACGTCCAAAAGGAGTTTTGGACTTGGTTGGTGCGATTCCAGATCAAAGAAAGGCGATCAAAAGCAAGAAGGCTGCGCTGCTGCAAAGGACGACTGCTGATCTTCAAAAGGAGTTTTGAAGATCCTCCAGATCAGATCCAGATCTAATTTTTGGAGGATGTGATAGAGAAGAAGAGGATCTCCAGATCCAACCCTGAGTGGATACCGGTAGAGGCCAGGCGCTTGCGTGGCTAGATCCAGAACCTTCCGCTGCAATACAGGATCATCAACAGGGTAATAGGATTACCCAAATCAGGTAAATTAAATTTGATTTAATTTATCTTATTTTATTTTATTTATTAAAATAATAAGAATCAGATCTGAAATATATCAAGATCTGATTAAGATCAAAGAAAAAATTTTTGAAATATATCTCTTGATCTGATCAGATCTGAACGAACCTGGACCGGGAAATCAGGATTTCCCTTCAACTGGTATCAGAGCCATGGTTCTAAAATTGTTTAGATCTGATTTTAAATTTATTTTAATTAAAAAATAAGTGATTTTAGATGTCACATGAGATGTGATCAGATCTGAAATCAGAAAAAATTAAAATTAAATAATTTGGATCTAAGATTAGAAGATATGCATGACTAGTTCTAGAATAGAATAGTTCTATAGAATAGTTCTTGCATGTTTTTGATTTAATCTGATTAAATCATATTTTAGATCTTTTTATTTACTATTTTTTGATATTATAAGTGTTATAATAACATCTAAAAAATAGCAAATAAAAATTATTTAATTTTAAATATCATATGAGATATGATTGATGCATGTCTAGACTAGTTGTAGAATAGTTCTACATAATTGTCTAGATTAGAATTTATTTTGATTAGATCAATTTAAATCTAATTTTTTAGATTATTATGAGATAATTTAGATCTGAAAACATGCATGATTTGATACATGAGATGTATGCAAAATATGCCATGATTAGATCTAAATTTGTATATGAGATATATGATATAGATCTAAAACTGTTTTGTAGTATTGACATGTTCCTGATTAAGGCGTTCCTCTTGGCCGTCCGGTCATAAGAACGAAGAAGGGTTTAAAGGCCCTCTCTTCCCATTCGATGGGGTGTTCTTATGATGTGTAGGGGTGCTGCGTGTTCGTCCTTAATCAGAAACCCAAAACTTACTTTCTGCAAAACCCTAGATCCTGAAACCCTAGGATTTATTGTGCATATTTTGTTTATGAACCCTACTTAATTAAGAATTAAGTTTATGGAATATTAATTAGGTCTAAAATTGAGAATTTCAGATCTAAGACATATTCATAATACTGGGTTCGGGCTTGGGTAGCTCAATTAGGTCTAAGCGGTTGATCAAACCGAATCAAGAGTTGGTTAGATGGGATCAACAATGCTTAAATTGACCAGCCTAATAGGATTAAGTCTGGGTCAAGATCGAGTCACGATCAAGCAAGACCTAATTAGGCTCAGAGGTTAGAGTCTGGATTGTAGGCTAACCCAATTGGTTCTGACTCAACAATTTGGTGTCTAAGGTAAGTTTGGCACATACGACCGACTGGTTTTTAATTGGAAGCTACTCGACCTGAATGCGTTCTTGTACGAGTTAATGGCATATTCCTTCCACCGGTCTCACTTACCTGGCCATATCTGTTGACACAGTTCTGATCTGAGGTGGTCAATAATCCGAGCTAACCCATGCCACTAGGTTAGTCATAATTGTTATGACTAAGCCAAGTCTAGTTTAATGAGACCTGAATCAATTCTCCCTAAGAAAAGATTAAGTCTGAGGTCTTCCACCATTGTAGATGTGCGGGCCCTTCCCGGGGTTGATTGTTCTCGGCTGGATACAGTGGCTCAGTTGCACCGGGAAGATGCAACCATGTCTATTAGGCATTGGATGCTATGGGCTGGAGGATGAGTTGGGCTCAATATTTTGGATACGGTGAGAGACTCAATTAGGAACCCAGTCTATGCAAATGGTGGGTCTGACTTAACTAAGGAGTGGATCAATATTTCGGATACGGTGAGATTCATGAATTAGAGACCAAGTTTGGGTGCACCATGATTAGAGAATCATTGAACAAGAGTTGTTCACTCATTGGCTAACCCATCACCAATAACTGTTAGGTGAGGTGATGAGTCAGTTGGTGAGACCGCACCACCCACTAGAAATCATTAATCATGGAGATTTTCGCATCTCTACAGAGGGAGTGTAGGGATCCGAGAAAATAGTGGGAGCTAATTTGTTTAAAAATAAAATCCCTAAATAAATTGGTCAAGTCAAAATTACAGTATCTAACTAGAATCTTTGACTCTCTACAGGAAAATGTCTGCGTCCAACCCATTGGCACGTATCCTGGACACACATAGACTGACTGGACCCAATTATAAAGATTGGCTCAGGAACTACAAAATTATTTTGGGTTTCGAGAAGTTAACCCATGTTTTGGACCAGGACCCTCCCACCTTACCAGCCCGTCCATCCATTGAACAGAGAGCGTCTCTGGAAAAATGGATTAGACGAAGATAATAAGGCCAGATATTACATGTTGGGCTCGATGTCTGATGAGCTCCAGCGCCAACATGAAGATATCGGGACTGCTCGCCAAATGTTGGCTCACCTGCAGGAGATGTTTGGTGAACAGAGTCGCGCAGCCAAATATCAAGTCACGAAATGACTTTTTAAGGCTAAGATGCGTGATGGGCAGTCAGTCCAAGATCACTGTCTGACAATGATCAAGGACATGGAAGAGCTTGAGAAGCTCGGTGTGAAGTTGGACTTGGACCTGCAGAACGATATTATTCTGCAATCCTTGACTGATGCATATGGGCAATTCATCATGAATTACCACATGCATAAACTTCAAAATTCCTTGGCCGAATTAATGAATATGCTGGTTACCGCTGAGCTTTCTATGAAAGGTTCTAAAGGCTCAGTTCTTGCTATGGAACGGACTTCTTCCAAAAGAAAGTCTTATGGAAAGAAAAAGAAGTCTGTGAAAAAGCAAAAGGTGGAAGGATCAAAGAAGAAGAAGGCAGAACCGAAGAAAAGGCCGATGCAAAGGAAAGTGTTTCCATTGCAACAGCGACGGCCATTGGAAGCGGAACTGCCCTACTTAATTGTTAGATATATGTGCCCTAGAAGCCAGAATTGGCTGACACTTGTAATACACTTCTAGGGGCAAAATTATAATTTTGACTATAATTCAATAAAATGGGTTATTTTCTATCACATATGTGTATTTAGTGTCTGTGATACATCCTTTGAGTTAATGGTAATGATAATTCATATTTTCAAGAGTTGAAAATTTAAGACATGAATAATCATTATTAACTCATAAAATGCTCCCGACCATAGGATCATCACGAGGATGGTGATTGATCCGGAAGGTTGGTGTACAATCGCTTCTCTTTAGTAGATGAGTCTTGAGTCTACGGTGTGGAGACACCGGAGCGAGAGTACAGGTACTCGTTAGAGAACGAGGGCACTGAGCGTGACCACCTCGAGTAGTCATTAGGGAAGTCTACCTTCTCGTCAATGACTGACTCGATGCTGCAGTAGTGTGTCTGGTTCTTTGACCTGAGATGCATCGGCAGTTCACCTTGAGGGTGTTATAGTTTGACTACACCATTACTCGGTCTCCTAGCCATATGGAACCCTGAGGTGTATGTTGGCTATGAGCATGTTCATTGTAGGAACTGGATTGCATCAAGATGGAATCTATCTACCTCGGTGGTAGAGGAGTAGCCCTATGATGATCATGAGAATCAAGTCCAGAAATCCATGGCCATGGTAGAGTGAAATAATAGAAAGAGTTTCTATTTAGATTTTCACATTGGACTCGAATCGAATGATTACATCATATGACAGAGACTAGGGTTTGACGAGTTCACCTTAACCCTAATCTGATCGGGGCTCAAGATAGAAGAACTTAATCACACAGGTAGCTGCACCAAGAGGTTCGCATTCAGCTCTGATGGGTTGCCACCATATACTGCTAGGTGTCACTGGTGGATTTTGGGAGCAATTAGAATGATTTAGATGATCGATCATTCTAGCTGTTCGAATCAGAAGAGTTCTGATCCATCGAAAGGAGTTTCGATGATGTCGATGATAGAGATCATGACATATCCCATTACCATACAGAACTGAACCTAACTGGGTCACACAAACAAGGGTTTGAATCTGGTGATCATCAATTGAACTGATCTAGTTCAATTGATCTGAATGAGATTCAATTAGGTTCAAGGAAATCGTGCTAGCACTCGATTGAACCTAACGTTCTTCTTTTACTATCATAAATAAGTTGTCCTGACTGAGCCAAAGGAGTTTGTGCTCAATCAGAGGCCTTCATATGGTCTGACTGGAGGTTGTCCAAGTCAGAAAAGGTTGTCTTATTTGTAAGACATTACCTGCCATTTTTGGTCACCTGCCATTTCTTGTTCTTTGACTTTGGTCAAAAGTCTACCTTTGACTGGTCAAACGTTGACCATTGACCACTTTGACTTTTGACCACATGTCATGCACCTATTGGAGAGCTGGTGGGGGCCTGTCCCCCTGCCAGAACCTGGCAAGGAGAAGGGCGCACGCCAAGGGTGGCGTGAGCCCAAGTAGGAGGCGCCTAGGAGTCCTTGTTGGACAAGGACTCCACCTCCCTTTTTGGATTCCAATCAGAGTTCTACTAAGAATCCAAGTTTGACTGGTCTTAGGCGCCCTCTAAGGAGGAATCCAGGGGTCTCTATTCCCACCAATCAGATTTAGATCTGATTTCACAAAGGGTTGTGATTGGTTGGGAGGAAGAGGAGTTGGATCACAAGCTTAGGTCTATAAATAAGACCCTGCGCCCAACCTCTAATTCTAAGCAATTCAATTGAGAAACCCCACGCCCCAAGGCTGCCTCTCCCCTCCTTCTCCATGCCATAGTCTCTTCTCCCCTTGCTCTCCACGTCCAAAAGGAGTTTTGGACTTGGTTGGTGCGATTCAGATCAAAGAAAGGCGATCAAAAGCAAGAAGGCTGCGCTGCTGCAAAAGGACGACTGCAGATCTTCAAAAGAGTTTTGAAGATCCTCCAGATCAGATCCAGATCTGATTTTTGGAGGTGTGATAGAGAAGAAGAGGATCTCCAGATCCAACCCGAGTGGATACCGGTAGAGGCCAGGCGCTTGCGTGGCTAAGATCCAGAACCTTCCGCTGCAATCAGGATCATCTACAGGGTAATAGGATTACCCAAATCAGGTAAATTAAATTTGATTTAATTTATCTTATTTTATTTTATTTTATTAAAATAATAAGAATCAGATCTGAAACATATCAAGATCTGATTGAGATCAAGAGAAAAATTTTTGAAATATATCTCTTGATCTGATCAGATCTGGAACGAACCTGGACCGGGAAATCAGGATTTCCCTCCGTTGGTGTTGTTGAGAGAGATAGTCATAACAATTATGACTAACCTAGTGGCATGGGTTAGCTCGGATTATTGACCACCTCAGATCAGAACTATGTCAACAGATATGGCCAGGTAAGTGAGACCAGTGAAGGAATATGCCATTAACTCGTACAAGGAAAACTTCAGGTCGAGTAGCCTTCCAATTAAAAATCAGTCGGTCGTTATGCCAAACTTACCTTAGACACCAAATTCTTGAGCCAGAACCAATTGGGTTAGCCTACAATCCAGACTCTAACCTCTGAGCCAAATTAGGTCTTGCTTGATCGTGACTTGATCTTGACCTAGACTTAATCCTATTAGGCTGGTCAATTTAAGCATTGTTGATCCCATCTAACCAACTCTTGATTCGGTTTGATCAACCGCTTAAACCTAATTGAGCTACCCAAACCCGAATCCAGTATTATGAATATGTCTTAGATCTAAAATTCTCAATTTTAGACCTAATTAAAATTCCATAAACTTAGTTCTTAATTAAGTAGGGTTCATAAACAAAATATGCACAATAAATCCTAGGGTTTCAGGATCTAGGGTTTTGCAGAAAGTTAGTTTTGGGTTCTTGATTAAGACGAACACGCAGCACCCCTACACATCATAAGAACACCCCATCGAATGGAAAGAGAGGGCCTTTAAATTCTTCTTCATTCTTATGATCGGACGGCCAAGAGGAACGTCTTAATCAGGAACATTCAATACTACAAAATAATATCAGATTTATATCATATATCTCATATATAAAGTAGATCTAATCATGGCATATTTTGCTACATCTCATGTATCAAATCATGCATGTTTCCAGATCTAAATTATTCATAATAATCTAAAAAATTAGATTTAAATTGATCTATCAAAAAAATTTCTAATTAGACAATTATGTAGAAACTATTCTACAACTAGTCTACACATGCATCAATCATATCTCATACGATATTCAAAAATTAAATAATTTTTATTTACTATTTTTTAGATATTATTATAACACTTCTAATATTAGAAATAATTAAATAAAAAATCTAAAAAATGATTTAAATCAGATTAAATCAAAAATATGAAGAATATTCTAATAGAACTATTTCTATTCTAGAACTAGTGATGCATATCTTCTAATCTTAGATCCAAATTATTTATTTTAATTTTTTCTGATTTCAGATCTGATCACAATCATGTGACATCTAAAATCAATTATTTTCTAATTAAAATAAAATTTAAAATTAGATCTAAACAATTGTTTAGAAAACCCACTTTTGGGGCCTCTTGATACCAGTTGGAAGA
>QRFJ01005697.1:0-79989 GCA_006176705.1 Cocos nucifera
ACAGAGAGAGTATTAGGCTCAAGAGGTTAGACGTGCGTCGTATGAAGTCAACTGGATTAGGTAGGACCCTAAACCAAACTTGGTCTGACATCGACACAAGTTGGGTCTAAAGGGTAAGTTGGCACAAGAGTCTTCTGTGTACATGAACGAGTTGTTAAGAGTCAGAGAAAGACGACACGACTACGCTGGTTTTTTAATATCCTGAAGCCTAACTCGATCCTGAATGCATTCTTGTGCGGGAGAGTTAGAAAACGTGCATCAAAATTTGCCTCTCCACTACAGACTGCTGATCAGACTATAGCCGGCGTATAGGTCCCCGATCGATATTCCGTGATTAGACACAGCGCAGAGAATCAGTTTTGATTGCGAACTGAGAGGTGGTCCAATAATCCGAGCTAACCCATTGGTGCATGCCACACGAGTTGTCATAATTGTTATGACTAAGCCAAGTCTAGTTTAATGAGACCTGAATCAATTCTCCTAAGAAAAGATTAAGTCTGAGGTCTTCCACCATTGTAGATGTGCGGGCCCTTCCCGGGGTTGATTGTTCTCGGCTGGATACAGTGGCTCAGTTGCACCGGGAAGATGCAACCATGTCTATTAGGCATTGGATGCTATGGGCTGGAGGATGAGTTGGGCTCAATATTTCGGATACGGTGAGAGACCCAATTAGGAACCCAGTCTATGCAAATGGTGGGTCTGACTTAACTAAGGAGTGGATCAATATTCCGGATACGGTGAGATTCATGAATTAGAGACCAAGTTTGGGTGCACCATGATTAGAGAATCATTGAACAAGAGTTGTTCACTCATTGGCTAACCCATCACCAATAACTGTTAGGTGAGGTGATGAGTCAGTTGGTGAGACCGCACCACCCACTAGAAATCATTAATCGTGGAGATTTTTGCATCTCTACAGAGGGAGTGTAGGGATCCGAGAAAATAGTGGGAGCTAATTTGTTTAAAAATAAAATCCCTAAATAAATTGGTCAAGTCAAAATTACAGTATCTAACTAGAATCTTTGACTCTCTACAGGAAAATGTCTGCGTCCAACCCACTGGCACGTATCCTAGACACACATAGACTGACTGGACCCAATTATAAAGATTGGCTCAGGAACTACAAAATTGTTTTGGGTTCCGAGAAGTTAACCCATGTTTTGGACCAGGACCCTCCCACCTTACCAGCCCGTCCATCTGTTGAACAGAGAGCGTCTCTGGAAAAATGGATTGACGAAGATAATAAGGCCAGATACTACATGTTGGGCTCGATGTCTGATGAGCTCCAGCGCCAACATGAAGATATCGGGACTGCTCGCCAAATGTTGGCTCACCTGCAGGAGATGTTTGGTGAACAGAGTCGCGCAGCCAAATATCAAGTCACAAAATGACTTTTTAAGGCTAAGATGCGTGATGGGCAGTCAGTCCAAGATCACTGTCTGACAATGATCAAGGACATGGAAGAGCTTGAGAAGCTCGGTGTGAAGTTGGACTTGGACCTGCAGAACGATATTATTCTGCAATCCTTGACTGATGCATATGGGCAATTCATCATGAATTACCACATGCATAAACTTCAGAAATTCCTTGGCCGAGTTAATGAATATGCTGGTTACCGCTGAGCTTTCTATGAAAGGTTCTAAAGGCTCAGTTCTTGCTATGGAACGGACTTCTTCCAAAAGAAAGTCTTATGGAAAGAAAAAGAAGTCTGTGAAAAAGCAAAAGGTGGAAGGATCAAAGAAGAAGAAGGCAGAACCGAAGAAGAAGGTCGATGGCAAAGGAAAGTGTTTCCATTGCAACAGCGACGGCCATTGGAAGCGGAACTGCCCTACTTACCTGGCCACCCTGAAGAACAAGAAGGAAGGTCCTTCTGGAGGTATGCTCGTTATTGAGTCTAACCTTACGGTTTCTTCTGCATCCAGTTGGGTGCTTGACTCTGGTTCTAGTGCTCATCTGTGCACTTCTATGCAGGGTCTTGAGGATAGCAGGAGGCTGAGGGATGGAGACATGATCCTACGCATCGGTAATGGAGCAAGAGTTGCTGCAGTAGCCGTGGGAACATACCCTCTTCGATTACCATCTGGTTTAGACTTAGTTTTAAAAGACTGTTATTATGTGCCTGCAGGTAGCAGGAATTTGATTTCTGTTTCATGCTTAGCACAAGAAGGTTATGTGATCACCTTCTTTAAGGACCATTGTAACATTCTTTATGAAAGAAATAAAATTGCAAATGGTTTCCTTGTTAATGGTCTTTATCAGTTGCATATTGATGTACCTGTTTTAACTATCGAGCAAAACGTGAATGCCAAACGACCTAGGGATAGTCCAAACGACAGATATCTATGGCACCTGAGATTAGGTCATATAGCAGAAGATAGGATTAACAAATTGGAGAAAAATGGGCTATTGAGTCCATTGACTTTTGAGTCATATCCAACTTGTGAATCTTGTCTTCAAGGCAAAATGACTAAACTCCCTTTTGTTGGACATGGGGAGAGGGCCACAGATCTCCTTGCCCTAGTACATACTGATGTGTGCGGCCCATTTGATGTGCCGGCTAGAGGCAATTTTGTCTACTTCATTACCTTTACCGATGATCTGTCTAGGTATGGGTATGTGTATCTTATGAGACACAAGTCTGAAGCTTTTGAAAAGTTCAAAGAATTCAGACATGAAGTAGAAAAACAAACTGGAAAACCCATTAAGGTTCTTCGATCAGATCGAGGAGGTGAATACCTTAGCCGAGGAATTCCTAGACTATCTTAAGGAAAATGGCATAGTCTCTCAATGGACTCCACCAGGAACACCTCAACTCAACGGGGTTTCAGAACGGAGAAATCGGACTCTATTGGATATGGTTCGATCCATGATGAGCTTCACAGACCTCCCTGATTTTCTTTGGGGACATTCATTATTAACTTCAATTTATCTACTGAATAGGGTTCCCTCTAAAACCGTTCCTACCACACCGTATGAGATATGGCACGGTAAGAAACCAAGTCTGAGTCATCTCAGAATTTGGGGTTGTCCGGCTCATGTCAAAAGACAACAAGCGGACAAGTTAGAGTTTAGGTCCTTTAGAGCTCGATTCATAGGATATCCTAAAGAGTCATTAGGATACTATTTCTACATTCCAGAAGACCACAATGTGATTGTGAGTCGACATGCCATCTTTCTTGAAAAATAGTTTATTCAAGATAGCGGCATTGGAAAGCAGATTAAGCTTGATGAGAAAGTCTCACAAGTAGAAAGAGCTAAGGACCAAGTTGGAACCAAATCAGGTTGAGCCAATAAGAACACTACCTCCTCCACCTCGTAGATCGGAAAGAGTTTTCCGTCCCCCTGAAAGATACTTAGGTATTATTTCAGAGGATGTAGAGGAAATGTTCCTCATAGGTAATGGTGCTCATGGTGATGATCCCAAAACCTACAACGAGGCGATATCAGATATCGACTCCGAGAAATGGCTTGAGGCAATGCAAGTCAGAAATTGACTCGATGCACTCAAACCAAGTCTGGACCTTGGTAGATCCACCAGAAGGTATAGTACCTATTGGGTGTAAATGGATCTTCAAGAGAAAGATTGGTGCAGATGGGAATGTGGAGACATTCAAGGCTAGACTGGTGGCAAAAGGTTATAGTCAACGCGAAGGCATTGACTATCAGGATACCTTTTCCCCAGTAGCTATGCTAAAATCCATCCGCACATTGCTTGCTGTTGCAGCCTATTTCGATTATGAAATATGGCAAATGGACGTGAAAACGGCATTCCTTAAATGGATATCTTGAGGAAGATATCTATATGGAACAGCCGCTAGGTTTCACATCCAGTGATACTGATCACAAGGTTTGCAAGCTGCAAAGGTCCATATATGGACTTAAGCAAGCATCTCGGAGCTGGAACACTCGTTTCAATGATGTGATCAAAAAGTTTGGTTTCATCAAAAATGAAGAGGAACCATGTGTTTTCAAAAAGGTCAGTGGGAGCGCTGTTGTCTTCCTCGTATTGTACGTGGATGACATCCTCCTTATTGGGAATGATATTCCCATGTTGACATCAGTCAAAATATGGTTGTCCAAGGAATTCTCCATGAAAGACCTAGGTGAAGCATCCTTTATTCTAGGAATTAAGGTCTATAGGGATAGACCGAATAGGATGCTAGGACTTTCACAGAAGATGTACATAGAGGAAGTACTAAAGAGGTTTAGTATGGAAAACTCTAAGAGGGGATTAATACCCTTCAGACATGGTATTCATCTTTCCAAGAAGATGTGCCCTAGCACACCTGAGGAAATAGAACGCATGAGCAAGATCCCTTATGCTTCTGCAATAGGGAGCCTCATGTATGCCATGCTATGTACACGACCTGATATAGCCCATGCTGTGAGTGTCACAAGCAGATATCAGTCAAATCCAGGTGAAGAACACTGGACTTCTGTGAAATGTATCCTTAAGTACTTGAGAAGAACTAAGGATATGATGTTGGTCTTTGGTAATGGAGAACTCCAAGTCCAGGGATACACAGACTCGGATTTCATGTCCGATATAGATGATCGAAAGTCGACATCTGGAAGTCTGTTTGTGTGCAATGGTGGAGCTGTCAGCTGGAAGAGTTCCAAGCAAACAGTGATAGCAGATTCCACCATGGAAGCAGAATATATCGCTGCATCAGAGGCTGCAAAGGAAGCATTCTGGTACAAGAAGTTTGCTGCAGAAATCAGAGTAATGCCATCAGATGCCATTCCTCTATACTGCGACAACAATGGCGCCATAGCCCTTGCTAAGGAGCCGAGGTCTCACCAGAAAATCCAAGCACATTGAGCGGCGATACCACCTCATCCGCGATTACCTCGAGAAGGGTTACGTCGAGGTCAAGAGAGTCAACTCCGCAGATAATGTGGCAGACCCACTTACAAAGCCGTTGGGCCAGCAGAAGATCGAAGCCCACCTTGAGAAGATGGGACTTAGACTTGTAGCCAATTGGCTTTAGGACAAGTGGGAGATTGTTAGATATATGTGCCCTAGAAGCCAGAATTGGCTGACACTTGTAATACACTTCTAGGGGCAAAATTATAATTTTGACTATAATTAATAAAATGGGTTATTTTCTATCACATATGTGTATTTAGTGTCTGTGATACATCCTTTGAGTTAATGGTAATGATAATTCATATTTTCAAGAGTTGAAAATTTAAGACATGAATAATCATTATTAACTCATAAAATGCTCCCGACCATAGGATCATCACGAGGATGGTGATTGATCCGGAAGGTTGGTGTACAATCGCTTCTCTTTAGTAGATGAGTCTTGAGTCTACGGTGTGGAGACACCGGAGCGAGAGTACAGGTACTCGTTAGAGAACGAGGGCACTGAGCGTGACCACCTCGAGTAGTCATTAGGAAGTCTACCTTCTCGTCAATGACTGACTCGATGCTGCAGTAGTGTGTCTGGTTCTTTGACCTGAGATGCATCGGCAGTTCACCTTGAGGGTGTTATAGTTTGACTACACCATTACTCGGTCTCCTAGCCATATGGAACCCTGAGGTGTATGTTGGCTATGAGCATGTTCATTGTAGGAACTGGATTGCATCAAGATGGAATCTATCTACCTCGGTGGTAGAGGAGTAGCCCTATGATGATCATGAGAATCAAGTCCAGAAATCCATGGCCATGGTAGAGTGAAATAATAGAAAGAGTTTCTATTTAGATTTTCACATTGGACTCGAATCGAATGATTACATCATATGACAGAGACTAGGGTTTGACGAGTTCACCTTAACCCTAATCTGATCGGGGCTCAAGATAGAAGAACTTAATCACACAGGTAGCTGCACCAAGAGGTTCGCATTCAGCTCTGATGGGTTGCCACCATATACTGCTAGGTGTCACTGGTGGATTTTGGGAGCAATTAGAATGATTTAGATGATCGATCATTCTAGCTGTTCGAATCAGAAGAGTTCTGATCCATCGAAAGGAGTTTCGATGATGTCGATGATAGAGATCATGACATATCCCATTACCATACAGAACTGAACCTAACTGGGTCACACAAACAAGGGTTTGAATCTGGTGATCATCAATTGAACTGATCTAGTTCAATTGATCTGAATGAGATTCAATTAGGTTCAAGGAAATCGTGCTAGCACTCGATTGAACCTAACGTTCTTCTTTTACTATCATAAATAAGTTGTCCTGACTGAGCCAAAGGAGTTTGTGCTCAATCAGAGGCCTTCATATGGTCTGACTGGAGGTTGTCCAAGTCAGAATAAGGTTGTCTTATTTTGTAAGACATTACCTGCCATTTTTGGTCACCTGCCATTTCTTGTTCTTTGACTTTGGTCAAAAGTCTACCTTTGACTGGTCAAACGTTGACCATTGACACTTTGACTTTTGACCACATGTCATGCACCTATTGGAGAGCTGGTGGGGGCCTGTCCCCCTGCCAGAACCTGGCAAGGAGAAGGGCGCACGCCACCCTAGGCGTGTGCCCAAGTTGGAGGCGCCTAGGAGTCCTTGTTGGACAAGGACTCCATCTCCTTTTTGGATTCCAATTAGAGTTCTTCTAAGAACCAACTTTGACTGGTCTTAGGCACCCTCTAAGGAGGAATCCAGGGGACTCTATTCCCACCAATCAGATTTAGATCTGATTTCACAAAGGGTTGTGATTGGTTGGGAGGAAGAGGAGTTGGATCACAAGCTTAGTCTATAAATAAGACCCTGCGCCCAACCCTAATTTGAATGAAATTAGACACGCCCCAAGGCTGCCTCTCCCCTCCTTCTCCACGCCATAGTCTCTTCTCCCCTTGCTCTCCACGTCCAAAAGAGTTTTGGACTTTGGTTGGTGCGATTCAGATCAAGGAAAGGCGATCAAAAGCAAGAAGGCTGCGCTGCTGCAAAAGGACGACTGCAGATCTTCAAAAGAGTTTTGAAGATCCTCCAGATCAGATCCAGATCTGATTTTTGGAGATGTGATAGAGAAGAAGAGGATCTCTAGATCCAACCCGAGTGGATATCGGTAGAGGCCAGGCGCTTGCGTGGCTTAGATCCAGAACCTTCCGCTGCAATCAGGATCATCTACAGGGTAATAGGATTACCCAAATTAGGTAAATTAAATTTGATTTAATTTATCTTGTTTTATTTTATTTATTAAAATAATAAGAATCAGATCTAAAACATATCAAGATCTGATTGAGATCAAGAGAAAATTTTTGAAATATATCTCTTGATCTAATCAGATCTAGACGAACCTGGACCGAGAAATCAGGATTTCCCTTCATGTTCTTCTTTTACTATCATAAATCATTGTCCTGACTAAGCCAAAGGAGTTTGTGCTCGATCAGAGGCCTTCACTTGGTCTGATTGGAGCTTGTCCAAGTTAAAAAAGGGTTGTCTTATTTTGTAAGACAATACCTGCTATTTTTGGTCACCTGCCATTTCTCATCCTTTGACTTTGGTCAAAAGTTGGCCTTTGACTGGTCAAATGTTGACCATCAACACTTTGACTTCTGTCCACATGTCACATATCTATTGAAGAGCTGGTGGGGCTTGTCCCCCTACCAAAACCTAGCAAGGAAGAGGGCGCACGCCACCCTTGGCGTGCACCCAAGCTGGAGGCGCCCAGGAGTCCCTATTGGATAGGGACTCCATCTCCTTTTTGGATTTCGATTAGACTTCTCCTAAGAACCAAGTTTGACTAATCTTAGACGCTATCTAAGGAGAAACCCAAGGGACTCTATTTCCACCAATCAGATTTAGATCTAATTTCACAAAGGGTTGTGATTGTTTGGGAAGAAGAGGAGTTGGATCATGCATAGTCTATAAATAAGACCCTGCACCCAACTCAAAAAGTATCTGAGAATTCTCCACGCCCCAAGGCTAGTTCTATCCTCCTCCTCCACACCAAGCCCATCTTCTCCCTCTCCTCTCCATGCCCAAAGTGGTTTGGGATCTTGGTTGGTGCAATCTAGATGAGAGAAAAGCGATAGAAAGCTAGAAGGCTACACTGCTGCAAAGGACAACTGCTGATCTTTAAAAGGTATTTTGAAGATCTTCCAAATCAGATTCAGATTTGATTTTTGGAGATGTGATAGAGAAGAAGAGGATCTTCAGATCCAACCCGAGTGAAAAATAGTAAAGTGCTTTCTCTCCTCCTCCTCCATGCCAAGCCCATCTTCTCCCTCTCCTCTCCATGTCCAAAGTGGTTTGGGATCTTGGTTGGTGCAATCCAAATGAGAGAAAGGCGATAGAAAGCTAGAAGGCTGCGCTGCTACAAAAGATAACTACTGATCTTCAAAAGGTGTTTTAAAGATCCTCCAAATTAGATCCAGATCTAATTTTTTGAGACAAGATAGAGAAGAAGAGAATCTCTAGATCCAACCTGAGTGGATACTGCTAGAGGCCAAGCACTTGTGTGGCTAGATCCAGAACCTTTCGCTGCTTACAGGATCATCAACGGGTAATAGGATTATCCTACATCAAGGTAAATTTAATTTAATTTAATTTTAATTATTAAAATAATAAATATCAGATCTGAAATATTCTAGATCTGATCTAGATCAAGGAGAAAATTTTTTGAAACATATCTCTTGATCCGATCAGATCTAAACAAACCTGGTCTGGAAAATCAGGATTTCCATTCAACCACCTCACCTAACAGTTATTGGTGATGGGTTAGCCAATGAGTAAACAACTCTTCTTCAATGATTCTCCAATCATGGTGCACCCAAACTTGGTCTCTAATTCATGAATCTCACCATGTCCAAAATAATGATCCACTCCTTAGTTAAGTCAGACCCACCATTAGTATAGATTGGATTCTTAATTGAGTCTCTCACCATATCCAAAATATTGAGCCCAATCCATCCACCAGCCCGTAGCATACAATGCCTAATAGACATGGTTGCATCTACTTGATGCAACTGAGCTACTGTAACCAGTCGAGAACAATCAACCTCGAAAAGGGCCCGCACATCTATAATGGTGGAAGATCTTAGACTTAATCTTTTCTTAGGAAGATTTGATTTAGGTCTCATTTAACTAAACTTGACATAGTCATAACCATTATGACTAACCTAGTGGCATGGGTTAGCTCGGATTATTGACCTCCTCAGATTAGAACTGAGCCAATAAACATGGCCAGATAAGTAAGACCGATAGAAGGGATATGCCATTAACTCGACAAGAACGCATTCGAGTCGAGTAGCTCCTAATTAATAATCCATCAGTCATATCTGCCAGACTTACCTTAGACACCAATTTGTTGAGCCAAAATCAATTGGGTTAGCCTACAATCCAGACTCTAACCACTAAGCCTAATTAGGTCTTAGCTTGATTGATCACTCACGTGACTCGATCTTGATCCAGACTTAATCCTATTAGGCTGGTCAATTTAAGGACTGTTGATCCCATCTAACCAACTCTTGATTCAGTTTGATCAACCGCTTAGACCTAATTAAGCTACCCAAGCCCGAACCCAATATTATGAATATATCTTAGATATAAAATTCTTAATTTTAGATCTAATTAATATTTCATAATCTTAATTCTTAATTAAGTTTTGGATTCATAAATAAAACATGTAAATAAAATCCTAGGGTTTCAGGATCTAGGATTTTGCAGAAAGTAAGTTTTTGATTTCTGATTAAGGACGAACGTGCAGCACCCTTACACATCATAAGAACATCCCATCGAATAAAAGGAGAGGGCATTTAAACCCTACTTTATTCTTGTAACTGGACGGCCAAGGAGAATGCCTTAAATAAAAATATAAATCTACAAAACTAGTTAGATCTACATCATATATCTCATATATAAAATTTGATCTAACTTAATACATGTTTTGTATACATCTCATGTATCATGCATGCATATTTTTTAGGTCTAAATTATCTCATAATTATCTAAAATATCAGATTTAAATTGATCACACCAAAATAAATTCTAATCTAGATAACTATGTAGAATTATTCTACAACTAGTCTAGACATGCAATTATTATATCTCATATGATCTAAAAACTAAATAATTTTATTTTCTATTTTTTAGATCTTATTATAATATTTATAATCATCTAAAAATAAAAAATAAATAGATCTAAAATTATAATTTAATTAAAATAAATCATGATTATGCAAGACTACGTATAGAACTATTCTATTTTACAACTATTCATGCATATTGTAGAACTTAGATCTATACTATTTAATTTTAATTTTTCTGATTTCATGTCTAATCACATCTTATGTGAAGTCTAAAATTATCAATTATTAGATCAAAATAAATTAAAAATTAGATGTAAACAATTTTTATTGAACCTGGCTCTGATAGCAGTTGAAAAGAAAATTCTGATTTTTCGGATCAGGCTCGTTCAGATCTAATCGGATCAAGAGAGATATTTCAAAATTTTTTTTGAAGCATGCATATTAGATTTAAGATGTTTAAAATTTGATTTTATAAATCTAATAAATAAAAGTAAAATAAATTAAATCTAATTTAATTTATACCTTGTTGTGGGTAATTCGATTATCCTTTGATGATTCTGCTGATTGTTTGAGGTTCAAAATCCAGCAACGTAAGAACTTGGCCTCTACCGGTATCCACTTGGGCTGAATTTTGAGATCTTCTCCTTCTTTATCATCTATCCAAAAATTAGATCTGGATCTGATTTGGAGGATCTTGAAAACTCCTTCTGAAGATCACCAGTCATCTCTGTAGCAGTGCTGCCTTCTTCCTTTCTCAACAGCCTTTTCTTGCCTAGATCGCACCAAACTGAAGTCCAACTTCTCTTGGGCATGAGAGGAGAGAGAGGATCAGAAGATGGCATGGAGGAGGGAGAGGGGTAGCCTTGGGGCATGGGCTAGGAGAAACTCTTATCAAAGTTGGGCGTAGATAGGGTTTATTTATAGACCCTACTACGCCATGCAGTGCCACATCATCCCGGCCAATCGCATTGCTTCATACTATCAGATCTAAATCTGATTGATGGGATAACATCACCTAACCCAATCAGATGAGAGCCCTATAAATTCACCCATAGATGGTGCCTAAGACTGGTCAAAGTCTACGGGTAAGGGTCACCTAAGTTGAATCCAAGAAGCAACCTGGAGTCCCATCCATATGGGACTCCAAGCATCACTATCCATGGGTGCACACCATCCTAGGCGAGCGACCCTCTTTTCCAAATTCCAGTAAGGGGACCAGCTCCTATCTACTATCCAATAAGTGCACGACACAGGGTAGATGTCCAAGGGTCAAAGGTCAATGTTTGACCAAAGTCAAAGGATAAGAATTAGTAGGTGATGGAAAATGGCAGATGTTGTCTCAAATTTATCTCATAAATTAAGACATCCATTTTCTAACCTGGACAAGCTCCAGTCAGACTAAGTAATGGTACCTGAGTGACCACAAATATATTTAGCTCAATCAAAATAACTTTTAATGATAATAAAAGGAGAATGTTAGGTTCAATCGTGTGCTAGCACGATTTTCTTGAACCTAATTGAATTTAATTCAAATCAATTGAACTGGGTTAGTCCAATTGATGATATCCAGATCCAAACCATTGTTTTGTGATCCAATTAGATTCAATTCTATATGATAATGGGATATGTCATGATCTCCATCATCGACATCATCGAAACTCCATTCGATGGACCAGAACCCTTCTAATTCAGACAACTAGAATGATTGATTATCTAAATCATTCTAATTGCTTCTAAAATCCACCAGTGACACCTAGCAGTATATGCTGGTAACCCATCAAAACTAAAAATGAACCTCTCAGTGCTGCTACCTGTGTGATTAAGTTCTTCTATCTTGAGCTCTGATCAGATTAGGGTTAAGGTGAACTCATCAAACCCTAATTTTTATCATATGATTTAATCATTCAATTTAAGTCTGATGTAAAAATCTTAATTGAAACTCTTTCTATTATTTCACTCTACCATGGCCATGGGCTTATGGACTTGATTCTCATGATCATCATAAGGCTGCTCCTCTTCTATCAAGGTAGATAGATTCCCTCTTGGTGCAATCCAATTCCTACAATGAACATGCTATAGCCAACATACACCTCAGGATTCTGAATGGCTAGGAGATCGAGTCATTGTGTAGTCAAACTATAACACCCTCAAGGTGAATTACCAGTGCACCTTAGGTCAAAGAACCAGACACACCACTGCAACTTCGAGTCAGTCATCGATGAGAAGATAGGCTTCCTTATGACTACTTGAGGTAGTCACGCTCAGTGCCCTCATTCTCTAACGAGTACCTGTACTCTCGCTTCGATGTCTCCACATCGTAAACTCAAGACTCATCTACCATAAAGAAGCGATTGTACACTAAGCTTCTAGATCAATCATCATCCTCATGACGATCCTATGGTCAGGAGCATTTTATGAGTTAATAAATGAAAATTCATGTCTTAAATTTTCAACTCTTGAAAATATGAATTATGATTACCATTAACTCAAGGAATGTATCGCAGACACTAAATACACATTTATGATAGAAAATAATCTATTTTATTATTTATAGTCAAAATTATAATTTTGCCTCTAGAAGTGTAATGCAAGTGTCAACCAATTCTGACTTCTAGGGCACACATATCTAACATGATCTTCTCTTTCAATTAGATAAGCCATCAGTTTGTGGCTCATTTCGTTAATAACCGACATCTCAGGTGAGATTCTGACTCCCCCATCAACATCAAATAGAAAGAGGGGGAATCAATCCGGGCTTATATCAATCGCTTCAATGCTACTGCCCTTGAGATCCGAAATCTAGACCAATTTGTTGCCGTGGCCGCATTGAAGGATGGTCTCTAGAAGAATGATTTATTATTTTTCTTGGATAAGAAGTATCCCATGGATTTTGCCAATCTGTTAGCTTGAGCTAAATATTATGTCTGAGCTGAGGAAGCCTTTAAGTTGAAGGATGAGGATGCCGTAGGAGAGTGACAGGTGGATGAATCTAGCAAGCCCATAGTTGATGAAAAGCCAAATGAAGTTCGACCGTGCTATCGGACTCCCCTCAAGCACAAGAGTGCCCGAACTCCTCCTCGAGCTCATCACCAAAGAATCCCTGATAGAAGGGCACGATGAAGTTCTCCCCCTAGAAGATTTCATAACTATTCCCCCCTCAATGCTCTAAAAATACAAGTACTGATGGAGATCAAGAAGTAATTTTCAAGATCGGAGAGAATGCGCACTCAACCTGGCAAGCACAATCCTAACAAATACTACCTCTACCATCATGACCACGATCATGATACTGAGGAATACATTCATCTCCAAGACAAGATCAACGAGCTCATTAGGTGAGGTCAGCTCAGTTGATTTCTACGACATCAGTCCAAAGAAAGAGAGGATCGATCAAGGGCACTGTCGTAGCTACAACCATCAAGGAGGGAGTAGCAACAGAAAGATCGGCCATCTCTCGACATCATTAATACTATTTTTAGGGACTTCAATGAGAGGAGGCCAATGGATCTGAAAGATTAATGAAGAGACAGATGACTGAAGAACCCATAGTCTTCACTGAAGCAGACACACAAGGAGTTCAGTTTCTACATAACGACATGGTTGTAATTGCTTTAAATATTGCAGACTATGATGTACACCATATCCTTGTTGATAATGAAAGTTCGATCGATGTCTTATTTTATGATGCTTTCTTCAAGATGTCTATACCTAACAGTTGACTTGGACCAATGAACTCTCCATTGGTAGGCTTCACTGGCGATGTAGTACCAATTGAAGGTATAATAACTTTGGTTGTGACTGCAGGACAATATCCAAGACAGTCCAGGGCATGGATGGACTTCCTAGTAGTAAGAGCTCCATCAACTTAAAATACAATCCTCGACTGACCCAGTGTAAATGCACTTCGGGCAATAGTATTGATATATTACTTGAAAATAAAGTTTTCAATAAGTTATGGGATCGAAAAAGTCAGAGGAGATCAAGCTCTGGCAAGGCATTGCTATTCAATTGCCTTACAGAGGGGCGAGCGATCAGATCCTTGTCTGATTGATGGGCTGGATGTCTGCGATGATCTAACAGAAGAGTGGGGTGAGCCTATGGAAGTCCTTACTTCCATCCCACTGAATGATGAGAATGCGGAGCACACGGTGTAGATTAGCTCCAGCCTAGCAGGAGAAATACGAGAGCGGCTTATCAAATTTCTATGGAGGAACATGGATGTTTTTGCTTGAGTCCTTGACAACATGCCCGGGATCGATGCTGAGGTCATGGAAGATTGCCCGACTGTTGACCCTAAACATCGACCAGTGAAAGAGAAGATGCACAGTCATGCTTCAGAGAGGTAGAAAGCAATTACAGAGGAAGTTGACAAGCTCCTCAAGGCCAAATTCATTCGAGAAGTCAACTATCCAAACTGGATCTCCAACATCGTGCTCATCAAAAAGGCAAACGATAAGTGAAGAATGTGCATAGACTTCAAAAAGTTGAACAAAGTCTATCCAAAAGATAGCTAGCCCCTACCCAGGATTGATTAACTGGTGGTACAACCTTGAGCCACGATCTCCTCACCTTCATGGATACCTTTTCTAGCTATAACCAAATCTAGATGGTACTAGAGGATGAGGAGAAGACTGCTTTTATTATTGACTATGGTCTTTACTATTATAGGGTTATGCCTTTTCGACTAAAAATGCAGGAGCAACATACCAGCACCTGATCAACAAATTCTTTATGGAGCAGATCGACCACAACATAAAAGTATGTATAGACGACATGCTTGTCAAGAGTCGAGCTTTAATAAATCACATTGTCGACCTTGAAAAGACCTTCAGTGTCCTTAGGAGATATAAGATGAAGCTAATATTAGATATATGTACCCTAGAAGCCAAAATTGGCTGACACTTATAATACACTTCTAGGGGCAAAATTATAATTTTGACTATTATCAATAAAATGGATTATTCTCTATCACATATGTATATTTAGTGTCTGTGATACATCCTTTGAGTTAATGGTAATGATAATTCATATTTTCAAGAGTTGAAAATTTAAGACATGAATAATCATTATTAACTCATAAAATGCTTCCGACCATAGGATCATCATGAGGATGGTGATTGATCCAGAAGGTTGGTGTACAATCATTTCTCTTTAGTAGATGAGTCTTGAGTCTACGGTGTGGACACATCAGAGTGAGAGTACAGGTACTCGTTAGAGAATGAGGGCACTGAGCGTGACCACCTCGAGTAGTCATTAGGAAGTCTACCTTCTCGTCAATGACTGACTCGATGCTGCAGTAGTGTGTCTGATTCTTTGACCTGAGGTGCATCGGTAGTTCACCTTGAGGGTGTTATAGTTTGACTACACCATTACTCGATCTCCTAGCCATATGGAACCCTGAGGTGTATGTTGGCTATAGCATGTTCATTGTAGGAACTGGATTGCATCAAGATGGAATCTATCTACCTCGGTGGTAGAGGAGCAGCCCTATGATGATCATGAGAATCAAGTCCAGAAGCCCATGGCCATGGTAGAGTGAAATAATAGAAAGAGTTTCTATTTAGGTTTTCACATCGGACTTGAATCGAATGATTACATCATATGATAGAGACTAGGGTTTGACGAGTTCACCTTAACCCTAATCTGATCGGGGCTCAAGATAGAAGAACTTAATCACACAGGTAGCTGCACCAAGAGGTTCGCATTCAGCTCTGATGGGTTGCCACCATATACTGCTAGGTGTCACTAGGTGGATTTTGGGAGCAATTAGAATGATTTAGATGATCGATCATTCTAGCTGTTCGAATCAGAAGAGTTCTGATCCATCGAAAGGAGTTTCGATGATGTCGATGATAGAGATCATGACATATCCCATTACCATACAGAACTGAAACCTAACTGGGTCACACAAACAAGGGTTTGAATCTGGTGATCATCAATTGAACTGATCTAGTTCAATTGATCTGAATGAGATTCAATTAGGTTCAAGAAAATCGTGCTAGCACTCGATTGAACCTAACGTTCTTCTTTTACTATCATAAATAAGTTGTCCTGACTGAGCCAAAGGAGTTTGTGCTCGATCAGAGGCCTTCACTATGGTCTGACTGGAGCTTGTCCAGATCAGAAAAGGGTTGTCTTATTTTGTAAGACAATACCTGCCATTTTTGGTCACCTGCCATTTCTTGTCATCCTTTGACTTTGGTCAAAAGTTGACCTTTGACTGGTCAAATATTGACCATTGACACTTTGACTTTTGTCCATGTGTCACATGCACCTATTGGAGAGCTGGTGGGGGCTTGTCCCCCTGCTACCAGAACCTAGCAAGGAGGAGGGTGCACGCCACCCTTGGCGTGTGCCCAAGCTGGAGGCGCCTAGGAGTCCCTGTTGGATAGGGACTCCATCTCCTTTTTGGATTCCGAATTAGACTTCTCCTAAGAACCAAGTTTGACTGGTCTTAGGCACCATCTAAGGAGGAATCCAAGGGACTCTATTCCCACCAATCAGATTTAGATCTGATTTCACAAAGGGTTGTGATTGGTTGGGAAGAAGAGGAGTTGGATCACGCATAGTCTATAAATAAGACCCTGCGCCCAACTCAAAAAGCATCTGAGAATTCTCCATGCCCCAAGGCTGGTTCTCTCCTCCTCCTCCATGCCAAGCCCATCTTCTCCCTCTCCTCTCCACGCCAAAAGTAGTTTGGGATCTTGGTTGGTGCAATCCAGACAAGAGAAAGGCGACAGAAAGCTAGAAGGCTGCGCTGCTGCAAAGGACAACTGCTGATCTTCAAAAGGTAGTTTTGAAGATCCTCCAAATCAGATCCAGATCTAATTTTTGGAGATGTGATAGAGAAGAAGAGGATCTCCAGATCCAGTCTAAGTGGATATTGGTAGAGGCCAGGCACTTGCATGGCTAGATCCAGAACCTTCCGCTGCTTATAGGATCATCAACGGGTAATAGGATTACCCTACTTCAAGGTAAATTAAATTTGATTTAATTTATCTAGATTTTATTTTTATTATTAAAATAATAAGAATCAAATTTAAAATATCTCAGATCTATTTTAGATCAAAGAAAAAAATTTTGAAATATATCTCTTGATCCGATCAGATCTGAACGAACCTGGTCCGGGAAATCAGGATTTTCCTTCAACTGGTATCAGAGCCAAGGTTCTAAAATATTTAGATCTAATTTTAAATTTATTTTAATTAAAAAATAAGTGATTTTAGATGTCACATGAGATGTGATCAGATCTAAAATCAGAAAAAATTAAAATTAAATGATTTGGATCTAAGATTAGAAAATATATGCATGACTAGTTCTAAAATAGAATAGTTCTATAGAATAGTCTTGCATGTTTTTGAATTTAATTTGATTAAATCATATTTTAGATCTATTTATTTACTATTTTTTGATATTATAATTATTATAATAACATCTAAAAAAAAAGATAAATAAAAATTATTTAATTTTAACATCATATGAGATATGATTGATGCATGTCTAGACTAGTTGTAGAATAGTTCTACATAATTGTCTAGATTAGAATTTATTTTGATTAGATCAATTTAAATCTAATTTTTTAGATTATTATGAGATAATTTAGATCTGAAAAACATGCATGATTCGATACATGAGATGTATGCAAAATATGCCATGATTAGATCTAATTTGTATATGAGATATATGATATAGATCTAAAACTATTTTGTAGTATTGCATGTTCCTGATTAAGGCGTTCCTCTTGGCCGTCCGGTCATAAGAACGAAGAAGGGTTTAAAGGCCCTCTCCTCCCATCTGATGGGGTGTTCTTATGACGTGTAGGGGTGCTGCGTGTTCGTCCTTAATCAGAAACCCAAAACTTACTTTCTGCAAAACCCTAGATCCTGAAACCCTAGGATTTATTGTGCATATTTTATTTATGAACCCTACTTAATTAAAAATTAAGATTATGGAATATTAATTAGGTCTAAAATTGAGAATTTTAGATCTAAGACATATTCATAATACTGGGTTCGGGCTTGGGTAGCTCAATTAGGTCTAAGCGGTTGATCAAATCCGAATCAAGAGTTGGTTAGATGGGATCAACAATGCTTAAATTGACCAGCCTAATAGGATTAAGTCTGGGTCAAGATCGAGTCACGATCAAGCAAGACCTAATTAGGCTCAGAGGTTAGAGTCTGGATTGTAGGCTAACCCAATTGGTTCTGACTCAACAATTTGGTGTCTAAGGTAAGTTTGGCACATACGACCGACTGGTTTTTAATTGGAAGCTACTCGACCTGAATGCATTCTTGTACGAGTTAATGGCATATTCCTTCCACCGATCTCACTTACCTGGCCATATCTGTTGACACAGTTCTGATCTGAGGTGGTCAATAATCCGAGCTAACCCATGCCACTAGGTTAGTCATAATTGTTATGACTATGATAAAGTCTAGTTTAATGAGACCTGAATCAATTCTCCCTAAGAAAAGATTAAGTCTGAGGTCTTCCACCATTGTAGATGTGCGGGCCCTTCCCGGGGTTGATTGTTCTCGGCTGGATACAGTGGCTCAGTTGCACCGGGAAGATGCAACCATGTCTATTAGGCATTGGATGCTATGGGCTGGAGGATGAGTTGGGCTCAATATTTTGGATACGGTGAGAGACTCAATTAGGAATCCAGTCTATGCAAATGGTGGGTCTGACTTAACTAAGGAGTGGATCAATATTCTTGGATACGGTGAGATTCATGAATTAGAGACCAAGTTTGGGTGCACCATGATTAGAGAATCATTGAACAAGAGTTGTTCACTCATTGGCTAACCCATCACCAATAACTGTTAGGTGAGGTGATGAGTCAGTTGGTGAGACCGCACCACCCACTAGAAATCATTAATCATGGAGATTTTTGCATCTCTACAGAGGGAGTGTAGGGATCCGAGAAAATAGTGGGAGCTAATTTATTTAAAAATAAAATTTCCTAAATAAATTGGTCAAGTCATAATTACAGTATCTAACTAGAATCTTTGACTCTCTACAGAAAAATGTCTGCGTCCAACCCATTGGCACGTATCCTGGACACACATAGACTGACCGAACCCAATTATAAAGATTGGCTCAGGAACTACAAAATTATTTTGGATTTCGAGAAGTTAACACCATGTATTGGACCAGGACCCTCCCACCTTACCAGCCCGTCCATCCACTGAACAGAGAGCATCTCTGGAAAAATGGATAGACGAAGATAATAAGGCCAGATATTACATGTTGGGCTCGATGTCTGATGAGCTCCAGCATGCCAACATGAAGATATCAGGGACTGCTCGCCAAATGTTGGCTCACCTACAGGAGATGTTTGGTGAACAGAGTCGCGCAGCCAAATATCAAGTCACGAAAATGACTTTTTAAGGCTAAGATGCATGATGGGCAGTCAGTCCAAGATCACTGTCTGATGATGATGATCAAGGACTTGGAAGAGCTTGAGAAGCTCGGTGTGAAGTTAGACTTGGATCTGCAGAATGATGTTATTCTGCAATCCTTGACTGATGCATATGGGCAATTCATCATGAATTACCACATGCATAAACTTCAAAATTCCTTGGCCGAATTAATGAATATGCTGGTCACCGCTGAGCTTTCTATGAAAGGTTCTAAAGGCTCAGTTCTTGCTATGGAATGGACTTCTTCCAAAAGAAAGTCTTATGGAAAGAAAAAGAAGTCTGCAAAAAAGCAGAAGGTGGAAGGAGCAAAGAAGAAGAAGGCAGAGCCGAAGATGAAAGGCCGATGTCAAAGGAAAGTGTTTCCATTGCAACAGCGACGGCCATTGGAAGCGGAACTGCCCTACTTACCTGGCCACCCTGAAGAACAAGAAGGAAGGTCCTTCTGGAGGTATGCTCGTTATTGAGTCTAACCTTACGGTTTCTTCTGCATCCAGTTGGGTGCTTGACTCTGGTTCTAGTGCTCATCTGTGCACTTCCATGCAGGGTCTTGAGGATAGCAGGAGGCTGAGGGATGGAGACATGATCCTACGCATCGGTAATGGAGCAAGAGTTGCTGCAGTAGCCGTGGGAACATACCCTCTTCGATTACCATCTGGTTTAGACTTAGTTTTGAAAGACTGTTATTATGTGCCTGCAGCTAGCAGGAATTTGATTTCTGTTTCATGCTTAGCACTAAGAAGGCTATGTGATTACCTTCTTTAAGGACCATTGTAACATTCTTTATGAAAGAAATAAAATTGCAAATGGTTTTCCTTATTAATGGTCTTTATCAGCTACATATTGATGTACCTGTTCTAACTATCGAGCAAAACGTGAATGCCAAACGACCTAGGGATAGTCCAAATGATAGATATCTATGGCACCTGAGATTAGGTCATATAGCAGAAGATAGGATCAACAAATTGGAGAAAAATGGGCTATTGAGTCCATTGACTTTCGAGTCATATCCAACTTGTGAATCTTGTCTTCAAGGCAAAATGACTAAACTCCCTTTTGTTGGACATGGGGAAAGGGCCACAGATCTCCTTGCCCTAGTACATACTGATGTGTGCGGCCCATTTGATGTGCCGGCTAGAGGCAATTTTGTCTACTTCATTACCTTTACCGATGATCTGTCTAGGTATGGGTATGTGTATCTTATGAGACACAAGTCTGAAGCTTTTGAAAAGTTCAAAGAATTCAGACATGAAGTAGAAAAACAAACTGAAAAATCCCATTAAGGTTCTTCGATCAGATCGAGGAGGTGAATACCTTAGCCAAAAATTCCTAGACTATCTCAAGAAAAATGGCATAGTCTCTCAATGGACTCCACCAGGAACACCTCAACTCAATGGGATTTCAGAATGGAGAAATCGGACTCTATTGGATATGGTTCGATCCATGATGAGCTTCACAGACCTTCCTGATTTTCTTTGGGGACACTCATTGTTAACTTCAATTTATCTACTGAATAGGGTTCCCTCTAAAACCGTTCCTACCACACCGTATGAGATATGGCATGGTAAGAAACCAAGTCTGAGTCATCTCAGAATTTGGGGTTGTCCGGCTCATGTCAAAAGACAACAAGCGGACAAGTTAGAGTTTAGGTCCTTCAGAGCTCGATTCATAGGATATCCTAAAGAGTCATTAGGATACTATTTCTACATTCCAGAAGACCACAATGTGATTGTGAGTCGACATGCCATCTTTCTTGAAAAATAGTTTATTCAAGATAGCGGCATTGGAAAGCAGATTAAGCTTGATGAGAAAGTCTCACAAGTACAACGAGCTAAGGACCAATTGGAACCAAATCAGGTTGAGCCAATAAGAACACTACCTCCTCCACCTCGTAGATCAGAAAGAGTTTCCCATCCCCCTGAAAGATACTTAGGTATTATTTCAGAGGAAGTAGAGAAAATGTTCCTCGTAGGTAATGGTGCTCATGGTGATGATCCCAAAACCTACAATGAGGCGATATCAGATATCGACTCCGAGAAATGGCTAGAGGCAATGCAGTCAGAAATTGACTCGATGCACTCAAACCAAGTCTGGACCTTGGTAGATCCACCAGAAGGTATAGTACCTATTGGGTGTAAATGGATCTTCAAGAGAAAGATTGGTGCAGATGGGAATGTGGAGACATTCAAGGCTAGACTAGTGGCAAAAGGTTATAGTCAATGCGAAGGCATTGACTATCAGGATACCTTTTCCCCAGTAGCTATGCTAAAATCCATCCGCACATTGCTTGCTGTTGCAGCCTATTTCGATTATGAAATATGGCAAATGGACGTGAAAACGGCATTCTTGAAATGGATATCTTGAGGAAGATATCTATATGGAACAGCCGCTAGGTTTCACATCCAGTGATACTGATCACAAGGTTTGCAAGCTGCAAAGGTCCATATATGGACTTAAGCAAGCATCTCGGAGCTGGAACACTCGTTTCAATGATGTGATCAAAAAGTTTGGTTTCATCAAAAATGAAGAGGAAACCGTGTATCTTCAAAAAGGTCAGTGGGAGCGCTGTTGTCTTCCTCGTATTGTACGTGGATGACATCCTCCTTATTGGGAATGATATTTCCCATGTTGACGACAGTCAAAATATGGTTGTCCAAGAAATTCTCCATGAAAGACCTAGGTGAAGCATCCTTTATTCTAGGAATTAAGGTCTATAGGGATAGACCGAATAGGATGCTAGGACTTTCACAGAAGATGTACATAGAGGAAGTACTAAAGAGGTTTAGTATGGAAAACTCTAAGAGGGGATTAATACCCTTCAGACATGGTATTCATCTTTCCAAGAAGATGTGCCCTAGCACACCTGAGGAAATAGAATGCATGAGCAAGATCCCTTATGCTTCTACAATAGGGAGCCTCATGTATGCCATGCTATGTACACGACCTGATATAGCCCATGCTGTGAGTGTCACAAGCAGATATCAGTCAAATCCAGGTGAAGAACACTGGACTTCTGTGAAATGTATCCTTAAGTACTTGAGAAGAACTAAGGATATGATGTTGGTCTTTGATAATGGAGAACTCCAAGTCTAGGGATACACAGACTCAGATTTCATGTCCGATATAGATGATCGAAAGTCGACATCTGGGAGTCAATTTATGTGCAATGGTGGTGCTGTCAGCTGGAGGAGTTCCAAGCAAACCATGATAGCAGATTCCACCATGGAAGTAGAATATATCGCTGTTTTAGAGGCTACGAAGGAAGTATTCTGGTACAAGAAGTTTGATGCAAAAATCAAAGTAATGCCATTAGATGCCATTCCTCTGTATTCTGACAACAATGGCACCATAGCCCTTGCTAAGGAGTCAAATCTCACCAAAAATTCAAGCACATTGAGCGGCGATACCACCTCATCCGTGATTACCTCGAGAAGAGTTACATCGAGATCAAGAGAGTCGACTCCACAGACAATGTGGCAGATCTGCTTACAAAGCCGTTAGGCCAACAGAAGATCAAAGCCCTCCTTGAGAAGATGGGATTTAGATTTATGGCCAATTGGCTTTAGGACAAGTGGGAGATTGTTAGACATATGTGCCCTAAAAGTCAGAATTGGCTGATACTTGTAACACACTTCTGGGGGCAAAATTATAATTTTGACTATTATCAATAAAATGGGTTATTTTCTATCACATATGTGTATTTAGTGTCTGTGATATATCCTTTGATTTAATGATAATGATAATTCATATTTTCAAGAGTTGAAAATTTAAGACATGAATAATCATTATTAACTCATAAAATGCTTCCGACCATAGGATCATCATGAGGATGGTGATTGATCCGGAAGGTTGGTGTATAATCACTTCTCTTTAGTAGATGAGTCTTGAGTCTATGGTGTGGAGACACCGAAGCGAGAGTACAAGGTACTCATTAGAGAATGAGGGCACTGAGCGTGACCACCTCGAGTAGTCATTAGGAAGTCTACCTTCTCGTCAATGACTGACTCGATGCTGCAATAGTGTGTCTAGGTTCTTTGATCCTGAGGTGCATCGGCAGTTCACCTTGAGGGTGTTATAGTTTGACTACACCATTACTCGATCTCCTAGCCATATGGAACCCTGAGGTGTATGTTGGCTATAGCATGTTCATTGTAGGAACTGGATTGCATCAAGATGGAATCTATCTACCTCGGTGGTAGAGGAGCAGCCCTATGATGATCATGAGAATCAAGTCCAGAAGCCCATGGCCATGGCAGAGTGAAATAATAGAAAGAGTTTCTATTTAGGTTTTCACATCAGGACTTGAATCGAATGATTACATCATATGACAGAGACTAGGGTTTGACGAGTTCACCTTAACCCTAATCTGATCGGGGCTCAAGATAGAAGAACTTAATCACACAGGTAGCTGCACCAAGAGATTCGCATTCAGCTCTGATGGGTTGCCACCATATACTGCTAGGTGTCACTGATAGGATTTTGGGAGCAATTAGAATGATTTAGATGATCGATCATTCTAGCGGTTCGAATCAGAAGAGTTCTGATCCATCGAAAGGAGTTTCGATGATGTCGATGATAGAGATCATGACATATCCCATTATCATACAGAACTGAACCTAACTGGGTCACACAAACAAGGGTTTGAATCTGGTGATCATCAATTGAACTGATCCAATTCAATTGATCTAAATGAGATTCAATTAGGTTCAAGAAAATCATGCTAGCACTCGATTGAACCTAACGTTCTTCTTTTACTATCATAAATAACTATCCTGACTGAGCCAAAGAAGTTTGTGCTTGATCAAAGGCCTTCACTTGGTCTAACTGGAGCTTGTCCAGGTCAGAAAAGGGTTGTCTTATTTTGTAAGACAATACCTATCATTTTTTGTCATCTACTATTTCTCGTCCTTTGACTTTGGTCAAATGTTGACCTTTGACTCATCAAATGTTGACCATTGGTCAAAATGTGTCACACACCTTTTGGATAGCTGGTGGGGGCTTATCCCCCTGCCAGAACCTAGCAAGGAGGAGGGCACACGCCACCCTTGGCGTGTGCCCAAGCTGGAGGCGCCCAAGAGTCCCTATTGGATAAGGACTCCATCTCCTTTTTGGATTCTGATTAGACTTCTCCTAAGAACTAAGTTTGATTGGTCTTAGACACCATCTAAGGAGGAATCCAAGGGACTCTATTTCCATCAATTAGATTTAGATCTGATTTTGCAAAGGGTTGTGATTGGTTGGGAAGAAGAGAAGTTGGATCATGCATAGTCCATAAATAAGACCCTGCGCCCAACTCAAAAAGCATGTGAGAATTCTCCACGCCCCAAGTCTGGTTCTCTCCTCCTCCTCCATGCCAAGCCCATCTTCTCCCTCTCCTCTCCATGCCCAAAGTAGTTTGGGATCTTGGTTGGTGCAATCCAGATAAGAGAAAGGCAACAGAAAGCTAGAAGGCTACACTGCTGCAAAGGACAACTGCTGATCTTCGAAAGATATTATGAAGATCCTACAAATTAGATCCAGATCTAATTTTTGGAGATGTGATAGAGAAGAAAGAGGATCTCTAGATTTAGCCTGAGTGGATACCAGTAGAGGCCAGGCACTTGCGTGGCCAGATCCAGAACCTTCCGCTGCTTACAGGATCATCAATGGGTAATAGGATTACCCTACTTCAAGGTAAATTAAATTTGATTTAATTTATCTAGATTTTAGTTTTATTATTAAAATAATAAGAATTGGATCTAAAAAATTCCAGATCTGATCTAGATTAAAGAAAAAAAATTTTGAAATATATCTCTTGATTCGATCAGATCTGAACGAACCTGGTCCAAAAAATTAGGATTTTTCCTTCAGCTAAATCCAATCAAGTGCACTTTCGGTGTAACTTCAAAAAAGTTCTTAAGATTTATGATGTTGAAGCTCAGAATCGAAGCAAATCTAGAGAAAATTTGGGCTATTCAAGAGATGACTGCTCCAAATCAATCAAAGAAGTTCAATGCCTGATCGAAAAGGTGGCAGCCCTGAACTGCTTCATGTTATGGTTGGCCAAGCGATGCATGCCCTTCATTCAAATCTTAAAATAGCTGAAGAACTTCTGCTGCACCACCGAATGTCAACAAGCCTTTAAAGAGCTCAAGGACTACCTCTGTTCACCTCCCCTATTAGCAAAGCCCAAACCTAGAAAAAAATTAATTTTGTACCTGATGGTCTCCCCAGCAGCCCTTGCGGTAGTCCTAGTCAAAGAGGAGATGAAAGTACAGCAGCCAATTTACTACATGAGCTGAGTCTTGAGGAACGTCTAGACTAGGTATACTAAGTTAGAAAAACTAACTTACGCTTTGCTGATTGCAGCCCAAAGGCTCCGACCTTATTTTCAAGGGCACACCATAATTCTCCTCACTGATCAATCAATTAAGGCAGTCCTTCATCAAACGAATGCCTCCGAAAGAATTGTAAAATGGATAATTGAGCTTACAAAATTTGACATCAACTACCAACCTCGGCCATCAATCAATGCGCAAGTACTGACAGAGTTTATAGTTGAATGCACTATTTCGGATGAAGCCAAGCTTGAACAGAACGAAATCAACATTCCATGGCTGCAGTCAAGCTCCTCTAAAGAAAGAGCTGACCATCCTGAAGGTTTTTGGGCCCTATATGTAGATGGCTCATCCAATGCTTCTGATGCAGATGCCGGGCTAATCTTGGTTAACCTAGAGGAAATCATCAACGAATATGCACTACACTTTAAATTTCCTACAACTAATAATGGGCTCGAATATGAAGCTTTGATCATTGGGTTAAAAATAGCTAAAGGGTTAGAAGTCGATTGGCTCCAAATCTATAGTGATTTTCAACTGGTGGTCGGATAGGTTAGCGGTAGTTATGAAGCTCGGAAGGAAAGCATGATAATGTATTTTGATAAAGTGAAGAACTTGACTCCGACCTTTAACAGTTTTAGCATCCAATAAATTTCGAGGGTAGAAAATACCAGAGCCAACCTTCACTCTAAGTTGGCCACTTTAGCCCTAGCCGAATTGCCCAAGGAAGTATTTTTTGAAGTTCTGAAATGCCCAAGTTCGGAGGAGTCACAGTCCGTTATGCAAGTTGAGCATGAGTCGAGCTGGATCGACCCACTAGTAGCTTACCTCAAGGATGGAGCTCTTCCTTATGATCCGAAAGAAGTTCAAAAACTTAGAAATCAAGCCTCCTAGAATGTTCTGTATGAAGGCAAGCTATATAAAAGATCATATTTCCTATCTCTTTTGAGATATCTTTGACCTTCAGAAGCTAACTTTGCATCGTGGAAAGTGCATGAAGGAATCTACGAAAGTCATATAGGAGCCAGATCCTTATCACACAGGCTACTTCGGCAAGGTTACTATTGGCCAACGTTATACCATGATTCTATAGAGTATGTCAAAAAATGTGATCGCTGTTAGAGAAATGCAAATATTCAAAGGCAAGCCAGCTTCCAAACATACACCCCTGAGCGCCCCATGGTCATTCGCTCAATGTAGAATGGACATACTTGGACCTTTTTTGATTGCATTTGGACAGCGTAAGTTCCTCTTGGTGGTAATAGATTATTTCAAAAAGTGGGTCGAGACTGAACCTCTAGTGAAAGTCACTAAACCAAAAGTGCAGGACTTCATTTGGAAGATGATTGTTTATAGATTTGGCCTACCTTGGACTCTCATAATAGATAATGGGTGACAGTTTGTCGAAGCAAAATTTATTGAATTTTATAATGATTTAAATATCTTTCATCATTTTACATCTGTAGCCCATCCATAGGCAAATGGTGAAGCTGAAGTGACCAACAGAATCCTGTTGCAAGGCATCAAAGCAAGACTTGAAAAAGAAATGGAGACTTGGGTGGATGAACTCTATCACGTGCTCTGGGCGTACCAAACTATCCAAAGATTGTCAATTGGGGAGACCCCATTTGCCTTAGCTTTTGGAACAGAAGCAGTCATCCTAATAGAACTTAAACTTCCATTAGCATGAGTCATGGCATTCAATGAGTAGCACAACTCATAGGACCTCAGGGCTAACCTCAACTTATTAGAGAAAAAATGGAAAAAAGCACAAGTTCGGATGGTAGCCTATAAGCAAAACGTAGCTCGCTACTACAACTCTAAAGTCAAAGGCAAAATATTCAAAGTGGGTGACTTGGTACTTTGGCAAGTAGCTGTTTCATAACATCAAGATCAAGGAAAGCTCACTTCGAATTGGGAAGGCCCATATAGAGTAGAGGAGGTCGTCCGATCCAGAATCTATCACCTAAAGGAGCTTGGAGGAGCAACATTTCCACGGCCTTGAAATTCAGAAAATCTAAGAATGTACTACCAGTAATTTGCCCTTAATAAAGCTCCTCTATTTTAGTATTATTGTTTCTCATTATGAAAATCATGTGATCACAGGAAATAACTCTTCGAAATAATCAAAAGTGACCATGTTAGAAATAGGAGGAGGACCTTGTTCTAACATGAGTAAAGTCGAAGGCCTCGTTAATTTAAGATGAGATGAGGGAAGAAGCCCTGATAATGGTCCTAATGTGCCCCTACATCCATGTTAGGAATAGGAGGAGGACCTCATCCTAACATAAGCAAAGTCGAAGGCCTCATTAATTTAAGATGAGATGAGGGGAGAGATCCTAACAACGGTCCTAATGTATTCCTATAGCCATTTTAGAAATATAAGGCGGACTTCATCCTACCACAAGCAAAGTCGAAGACCTCATTAATTTAAGATGAGATGATGGGAGAGGCCCTAACAATGGTTCTAATGTATTCCTACAGCCACGTTAAGAATAGAAGGAAGACCTCAACCTAACATGAGCAAAGTTGAAGGTCTCATCAATTTAAGAGGAGATGAAGGAAGAGGCCCTGATAACGGCCCTAACGTGCCCCCACAAGCCTCGTTGCAAATTGAAGAAAAATCTTATCCTAACGTGAGCATAAGTCAGGACCTCGTTGACCAAAAATGAGAGAAAAGAAGAGATCCTATCGACAACCCTTACACGTGTCCTTTCTACGATGATCTGACTATGTTAAATATGAAAAGTGGAATCCTATCTTGATTTGCAAAAGAGATCCCAGCTCGCCATCCACAACAAGTATCTCATTAGAAGACAACGCAAAAAAAAAAGTGAAGAATGTAAAGCCATGAGCAAGCTTCAAATTTGTGCGAAATGGGAGTAACAAGAAAGGTACCATCTTATTAAAAAAATAAGTTTGTTACATGCAAAAAATGGGTCGGTAAGACCAATTACACCAAAAAAAAAAGAAAAGAAAGAGGCCGCCGAAATCCTAAGAAGAGCCGGACTCCTCAAACTTTGGACTGCTGGCCATCACCAAAGATTTTTTTAGATGGTCGAGCTCCCTTCACCTCATCATATTATCGTAGAATATCCTTTTGGCTCGATGGTTGTTCTCCTCTAACTCTCACAGCCTCCTCCTTAGGACCTCAGACTCGGCCTCCGCATCCTTAGTAGCCTGACGCTCATAAGTCAACTTGAGCTTCAGCCACTACACCTCAGCCTTTTACATGCCGATCGACTTCTAGAGTTCACCAATGGTCCACCTCAAGGAGGCAACATCTTTAGCCTCCCTACTTGTACCAGCATAGAGGTCGTCATCAAGCTGCCATTGGAGCCAGGCTACTTCATTGTTGGAGGCACGAAGTTTTTGTTCTAACATGGATATCCTATCACTCTAGCCTAGTTGGTAAGTCTCATATATAAGCTCAGCATCATGTAGTTGCTTTTGAAGAGTAGAGAACCTTGTCGATCAATCCCACTCAAATCATGCCTTGTCGGAGGACCACGATGAGATCCCCTCCAGAAGTTGGATCTTCTCTCTCACCACCTTGAGATTGACTTCGAGAGAGTGGATCTTCATCGTTAGCACCTAGGATTTATCATTGGCATCCCACTTGAGCTTGGCGATCTCCTTCTTAAAACTACTTTTCCAAATGCTAAAGCTCACAGTATCCTTCATGTGTAAATTAAAGAAAAAAGCCTTATTTTCTGAGTCAAGTTCATTCAGATTTGATTGGATCAAGAAAGATATTTCAAAAATTTTTTCTTTAAGATCCTCATTAGATCTGAGACTCCTCAGATCTGATCTTATTGATCAAATAATAAAAAATAAAAACAAAAATTAAATCTAATTTAATTATACCTTTATTTTGGATAATCCAATTATCCTATGATGATCTCGATATTTATCTGAGGTTTTGGATGTAGCCATGCAAGCACCTGGCCTCTAACAATATCCACTCAGGAAGGATTTGGAGATCTTCTCCTTCTCAATCAATCCTCCAAAAATTAGATCTAGATTTGATCTTGAAGGTCTTCAAAATTCCTTTTGAAGAACAATCATTGTCTCTTGTAACAGTGCTGCTTTCTTCCTTTCCTGGCATCTTTCACTTGCTTGGATCGCACCTTATTCGTACCCAAAAGCTCTTGGGCATGGAGAGGAGAGAGAGGACCAGAGGGTGGTGTGGAGAAGAAGGGAGAGAGGCTTTGTGGCACGGGATAAAGGTAGAAGCATTAAATTCTAGGTGCAGATAGGGTTTATATAGACCCTACTGCGCCATGCAGTGCCACATCATCCCGACCAATCATAATCCTTTGTGCAATTAGATCTAAATTTGATTGGTGGAATGACATCATCTGATCCAATCAGATGAGAGACCCTCAAAATCCCCCTAAGGTGGTTCCATGATTGGGTCAAACAAGATTTTTTGGCACCACAGAGTTTAATACCCTGAAGCAACCTTGGAGTCCCATTTCTATGGGACTCCATCTTTATCCTCATGGAGCGCATGCCTTCCTAGGCATGCACCCTCTTCCTGTCTATATTTTAGTAGGGGATAAGGCTCTAGGTACTCTTCTATGGGTGCATGACACATGGGTAGATGTCTAAGTGTCTAGAGTCAATATTTGATCAATGTCCGAAAACAAGATTTAGCTGGTGACCGAAAATGATAGGTGTTGTTCTAAATTTATCTCATAAATTAAGACAACCCTTTTCTGATCTGAACAAGCTCTAGTCATACTAAGTAAAGGTTCCTGAGTGAGCCCAAACATATTTGGCTCAATTGAGATAAGATTTAATGATTATTAAAGGAGAATATTAGGCTTAATTGTGTGCTAGCATGATTTCCTTGAACCTGATTGAATCTTATTCAAATCAATTGAATTGGATTAGTCCAATTGATGACATCCACACCAAACCTTTGTTTGTGTGCCTCAGTTAGATTCAGTTTCATATGGTAATGGGATATGTCACGATCTCTATCATCGACATCATTAAAGCATCTTTTGATGGATCAAAACTTTTCTAATTTAGACAACTAGTATGATCGATCATCCAAATCATTCTAATTGCTCTCAAAATCAACCAGTGACACCTAGCAGTATATGGTGGCAATCCATCAGAACTGAAAGCAAACCTCTCAATATAGTTACCTGTGTGATTAAGTTCCTCTATCTTAAGCTCCAACTGGATTAGGGTTAAAGTGATCTCGTCAAACCCTAATTTCCGTCATATGAATTAATCATTCGATTCAAGTCCAATGTGAAAATCCTAATAGAAATTCTTTCTATTATTTCACTGTGCCATGGCCATGAACTTATGGACTTGATTCTTATGATCATCATAGGGCTGCTTCTCATCTACTGAAATAGATAGATCTCCTATTGGTGCAATCTAATTCCTGTAATGAACATGCTATAGCCAATATATATCTCAAGATTCTGAATGGCTAGAAGATCGAGTTATGGTATAGTCAAACTATAACACCCTCAAGGTGAACTACAGATGCACCTTAGATCAAAGAACTAGACACACCACTACAGCTTCGAGCCAGTCATCGACGAGAAGGTAGAATTCCTCATGATTGCTCGAGGTGGTCATGCTTAGTGCCCTCATTCTCTAACAAGTACCTATACTCTCGCTCCAATGTCTCTATACCATAGACTCAAGACACATCTACCATAAAGAAGTGATCGTACACCAACTTTTTGGATCAATCACCATCCTTATGATGATCCTACGATTGGGTGCATTTTATGAGTTAATAATGAAAATTTATGTCTTAAATTTTCAACTCTTAAAAATATGAACTATCATTACCATTAACTCAAGGGATGTAACATAGACACTTTTAAATACACACTATGATAGAAAATAATCCATTTTATTATTTATAATCAAAATTATAATTTTGTCCTTAGAAGTGTATTACAAGTGTCAGCCAATGTGGCTTTTAGGGCACATATATCTAACAAACTCCCACAAGACCTAAAGCCAATTGGCTACAAATCTATGTTCCATCTTCTCAAGATGGGCTTTGATCTTCTGCTGGCCCAACAGCTTTGTAAGTGGGTCTGCTGCATTATCTACGGAGTCGACTCTCTTGACCTCGATGTAACCTTTCTTGAGGTAATCATGGATAATATGGTATCGTTGCTCGATGTGCTTGAATTTTTGTTGAGACCTCGACTCTTTAGCAAGGGCTATGGTGCCATTATTATCACTATATAGAAAAATGTTATCCGATGGCATCACTCTGATCTTTGTGGTGAGCATGTTGTACCAGAATGCCTCCTTTGCGACTTCTGATGCAGGGATGTACTCTGTTTTCATAATGGAATTTGCTATCACTATCTGCTTGGAACTCTTCCAGCTGATAGCACCACCATTACACATAAACAGACTCTCAGATGTCGACTTTTGATCATCTATATCGGACATAAAATTTGAGTTTGTATACTCCTGGACTTGGAGTTCTCCATTACCAAAAATCAACAACATATCCTTAGTTCTTCTCAAGTACTTAAGAATACATTTCATAGAAGTTCAGTATTCTTCATCTAAATTCGACTGATTTTTGCTTATGACACTCATAGCATGGGCTATATCAGATTGTGTACATAACATGGCATACATGAGGCTCCCTAATTGTAATGCATAAGGGATCTTGCTCATGCGTTCAATCTCCTCAGGTGTGTTGGGATACATTTTCTTGGAGAGATGAATGTCATGTCTGAAGGGTACCAATCCTCTCTTCGAGTTTTTCATGCTAAATCTCTTTAGCACTTCCTCTTTGTACATCTTCTGTGAAAGACCTAGCATCCTATTCGGTCTATCTCTATAGATCTTAATTCCTAGAATGAAGGATGCTTCTCCGAGGTCTTTCATGAAGAATTCTTTAGATAACCATATTTTAATTATGGTCAACATGGAAATACCATTCTTAATAAGGAGGATATCATCCACGTACAGTACGAGAAAGATAATAGCGCTCCCACTAATCTTCTTAAAAATGCATGGTTCCTCCTCGTTCTTGATGAAACCAAATAATTTCATCACATCATTAAAATAAGTATTCCAGCTTCGAGATGCTTGCTTAAGTCCATATATGGATCTTTGCATACTTTATGATCCGCATCACTGGATGTGAAACCTAGCAGTTGTTCCATATAGATATCTTTCTCAAGGTATACATTTAAGAATGATGTTTTCACATCCATTTTCCATATTTCATAATCGAAATAGGCTGCAACAGCAAACAATGAGCGGATGGATTTTAGCGTGGCTACTGGCGAAAAGATATCCTGATAGTCAATGCCTTCACGCTGACTATATTCTTTTGCCACTAATCTAGCTTTGAATATCTCTACATTTCCATCTGCACCAATCCTTCTCTTGTAGATCTCTTTATACCCAATAGATACTATACCTTCAAGTGGATCTACTAAGGTCTAGACTTGGTTTGAGTGCATCAAGCTAATTTTTGACTTCATTGCCTCTAACCATTTCTCAAAATCGATATCCAATATCGCCTCATCATAGATTTTGGAAACATCACCATGAACCCCATTACCTATGAGGAATATTTTCTCTACTTTCTCTGAAATAGTACATAAGTATCACTCTGAGGGATGGAAAATCCTTTTTGATCTACGAGGTGGAGGAGGTAGTAATTTTATTGGCTCAACCTAATTTGGTTTCATAGGGTCCTTAGCTTATTGCTCTTGTGATATTTTCTCCTCGAGCTTGATCTGCTTTCCAATGCCACCATCTTGAATAAACTATTTTTTAAGAAAGATGGCATGCCAACTCATAATCACATTATGGTCTTCTAAAAGGTAGAAATAATATCCTAATGACTCTTTAGGATATCCTATTAATAAATCTCTAAAGAACCTATAGTCTAACTTGTCTACTTATTGTCTTTTGACATGAGCCAGACAATCCTAAATTCTAAGATGACTCAGACTTGGTTTCTTACCATACCATATCTCATATGGTATGGTAGGAATGATTTTAGAGGAAACTCAATTCAGTAAATATATAGCAATTAACAGACTATGTCCTAAAAGGAAATCAGGAAAGTCTTTAAAGCTCATCATGGATCAAACCATATCTAATAGGATCTAGTTTCTCCATTTTGAAACTCCATTGAGTTGAGGTATTTTAGGTGGAGTTCATTGGAAAACTATGCCATATTGCTTGAGATAGTCTAGGAATTCTTGACTAAGGTATTTACCTCCTCGATCTGATCGAAGAACTTTAATGGATTTTTCAGTTTGCTTTTTCATTTCATGTCTAAATTTCTTAAATATTTCGAAGGCTTCAGACTTGTCTCTTATAAGATACGCATACCCATACCGAGATAAATCATCAATAAAGATTATGAAGGAGACAAAGTTGCCTCTAGCTGGCACATCTAATGGACGGCACACATCAGTATGTACTAGGACAACTAGATCCGTGGCCCTTTCCCCATGTCCCACAAGAGGAAGCTTAGTCATTTTACCATGAAGACATGATTCATAAATTGGATATGACTAGAAAGTCAATAGACTCAATAGTCTAATTTTCTCCAAATTGTTAATCCTATCTTCTAGTATATGACCTAGCCTTAGGTTGTGACGATTTATGGTGCTCCCAAGCCTTGGGAGGCCATGGGAGGAGTCAGGGGGTTGGCTCTAGGAATTTCATGGATTTTGTTGGTGCTTGAGAGATCTGAAAGATGAGATGAAGTAAGAAACCAAAGCCAAAAAATCAAGACTGTAGAAGGAAGATTTTCTACAGGTTAGCCGGCTTAGTCCAAAACTGGATCGACTAAGTCTCAAAGCATAGGCAAAATAGAGAGCTGCATGTTCGGGACTACTGGCATGGCACAGGACTGGCTGGCTCAGTTTTAGATAGAGCCAACCTAGTAGAACGTAGCCAGCTCAGTGCTGAGACTGAGCAGGCTCAATACTGAGACTGAGCTGGCTCAGTGCATGGGTAGAGTTATGCGGTGGTCTATTTTGGGCTAGGCTCTGGGTTGATCCTAGGGATCTTAAGGCCTAATTTGAGAGGTCTTAAGGTGGCTAATTCATGTATGGGTTGGGTCCAGATCCAAAGGATGAGAGCATGGGAGACATGGATGTACATGGGCTTGGTGAGTGCTTTCATGTATTGGATTAGCCAGGAGAGTTTTTGGTCGGGCCTAATGGCTTTGTATAAATACATAGGTTGTATTAGTATTTTAAAGGTTGAAATCAATACAGACCTTTTCTTCCTTAACTCTCTTCTTCTCTTCTCTCTAGAGTTAACGCCCTAGGGTTCTTGAAGAAGCCCTAGAGAAGGAGGGCATCTCCCTCAAGCCCAAGGAGGGAAGCACCCCATCATAGATCCAGATGGAGGATCGATGGTTTGCTACCCATAGAGAATGTCATAGATTCCTTCAGGTCCATACTAAAGATCAAGAGCTTCCACACCATGGTATCAGTGCTTGTGATGTCGAGGATGATTGGCGTTCGAGCGATATCGTGGGTCTATAATTTGGTATCAAAGCTAGGTGATGCCTAAAATGTTATGGATGACAATATGGTATCAGAGCTAGGTGATGCCTAGAACGTTGTGGATGATAATATTGTATCAAAGCCTGATGGTGCATGAAGGGAAGGAGAAGTCGTACAAGGTGAAATCAAAAATCTACTCAAGGATTCCATGGTATGACTCAAATCTATCTTGTTATTGCTATGGTTTGGCCAATTGGAAGCGGCAAGTTGAAGGTGGAGGTTGAGAGGATCAACGAGAAGGGATTTTCTTGGGGTGGAAGGATTTGGTGCATGATTTGCTGATCGGTCTTTGTGGAATGGTCGGAGTGTATGATGGTTATGTGACAGGTAGGGAGCGCTGGAGTGCTACAGTAGCGCTTTCCTAGAGATGTAGGGTAGAAAGAGGCTCAGCAATGCAGCAACCAAGGGAGGTCTCTTAGTAGAGAGCATCAGAATTCTCAAAAAGGATGGGCAGTGTAGGGCTGTTGAATAGAGATTTTCCAAGGGGTAATGGTCGAAGGAAGGCTGAAGAGGCGACTATACATCCTTCGGTGTCTGAAAGATGGGGAACTAGTCGAAGATGTAGTCAGTGGTTCGACCAGAGCATGGATTTATGGAGCCTTGGGGATGATGGAGATGGATAATCCATGGAGGTCCAGTAGGTTAGGGTTGGATGGCTATAGAGCGGCGTAGAGATGAGTCAGGGAGCACTGGAGTGCTGTAGGAGCGCTACCCTAGAGGCAAAGGGGCTGAGAGAGGCTCGACGGTGCAACAGTCGAGGAGTGTATCTTAGTAAAGAGTATTAGTGGTATCTCAGGAAGATCGGATGCAGGTCTCAGGAAGGGCTAGGAGGTCTCAAAAAGCACCAGGAGGTCTCTAGCAAGTGGGAGTATCATGGATCAGATTTCTTCTATAAGTGCAGATGGAAGAGTCACGGTTCAGATGGAGAATGATTCTCTGGGTGCAATTGAAGCGATGGCTAGTATTGGGGCAGACGAGAAGGACTAGGGTGAAATTTCCTATGGTTTAGTCCCTGAATTCAGCAGAGTTGGATGAGCTCTTGGATTTTGGAGATGCCCATGGGTTATGGAAGTATCCGAGATGGCTTCGAAGAGCACCACGAAGCGCGGAGGGTTCGAAGGGGCAATAACGGTGTTCAAGGTGCAGCAGCAGGCTTAGCAGTGCAGCATTGAGTGGTTGGCCTCAAGCGACTCGATGATAGAGTCGACTTCTATGGCATCAGGTGGACTTTGGATATAGGTGGAGCTCCATAGTGGTGGCTTCATAAGTAGAGAGAAAATTTGGCATAAGTTCAGATTCAAGTGGAGCAGCGTGTGTAGGAGGAAAGGCATAGCTCTGAGGAGATCGTGTCAGGTGGTATAGCATGTGCTAGTGTAGAAGTGCTATAGGTTCCCTAGGAAAGTCCAGGGAATGTGATGTAGCTGCTAAGCAGAAGGAATCTTATAATTTCAGGATGGTGCCAAGAAGCAAGCCAAGGTCTTCAGCAGTGGAGGCGGACATCTCAATGGCCTCAAGGGTGCACAATAGCTGAAGAGGATTGGCGGAGGCGATGTTTGCACAGATGCTATCGAGTGCGCAGGGATAGTGAGATCGTGCAGGAGGGCATTATCGAGGGATTTGCCAAGGCTTGGGTCACCTAGGTGGAGATTGCGAGGATTTATGGTGCTCCCATACCTTAGGAGGGCACGAAAGGTATCAAGGAGTTGGCTTTGGGGATTCCAGGGGCTTGGTTGGTGCTTCAGAGACCTGAGACATAAGGTGAAGCAAGAAACAAAAGTTGGAGAATCAAGATTATAGAAAGAAGATTTTCTACCGGTTAGCTGGCTCAGTCCAAAATTGGATTGACTAAGTCTTAGAGCATAGGCAAAATAGAGAGCTACGTGTTCAAGACTGCTGGCATGGCACAGGACTGAGCCAGCTCAGTTTCAGACTGAGCTAACCCAGTGGAACTTAGCTAGCTCAGTGCTAAGACTAAGCCGGCTTAATGCACGGGCAAAGTTACATGAGGATCTATTTTAGGCTAGGGTCTGGGTTGATCCTAGGGGTCTTAAGGCCTGGTTTGAGAGGTCTTAAGATGGCTAATTCATGTATGGGTCGGATCTAGATCCAAGGATGAGAGCATGGGAGACATGGATGTACATGGGCTCAGTGAGTGCTTTCATGTATTGGGTTAGCCAGGGGAGTTTTTGGTCAGGCCTAATGGCTACGTATAAATACATAGGTTGTATTAGGGTTTTAAAGGTTGAAATCAATACAGACCTTTTCTCCCTTAACTCTCTTCTTCTTTTCTATTTAGAGTTAATGCCCTAGGGTTCTTGATGAAGCCCTAGAGAAGGAGGGCATCTCCCTCAAGCCCAAGGAGGGAGGCACCCCATCATAGATATAGGTGGAGGATCATTGGTTTGTTGCCCATAGAGAACATCACAGGTTCCTTCAGATCCATGCTAAAGATCAAGAGCTTCCACAACATGGTATCGGTGCTTGTGATGTCAAGGATGATTGGCGTTCGAGCGATATCATGGGTCTATAATTTAGTATCAGAGCTAGGTGATGCCTGAAACATTATTGATGATTATAGAGGTGCCATAGATACCTATCATTTGGACTGTCCCTAGGTCATTATGACCTTATGCCATTCATATTTTGCTCGATATTAAAGATAGATACATCAATATGTAATTGGTAGAGACCGTTAATAAAGAAACCACTTATAATTTTATTTCTTTCATAAAGAATTTTACAATGATCCTTAAGAAAACTAATTACATAGTCTTCCTGTACTAAACATGAAATAGAAATCAAATTTCTGCTTGCAGCAGGCACATAAAAATAATCCTTAAGTACTAAATCTAAACCAGATGATAGTCGAAGAGGATAGGTTTCCACGGCCACAGCAGCAACTCTTGCACTATTTTTGATGCATTGGATCATCTCACCATCTCTCAGCCTCCTGCTATCCCCAAGAGCTTGCACGGAAGTGCACAAATGAGCACTAAAACCATCGTCAAGCACTCAACTGGATGCAGAAAAAATCGTAAGGTTAGATTCAATAACAAGCATACCTCCAGAAGGACCCATCTTCTTCTTATTTTTCAGGGTGGCTAGGTATGTAGGGTAGTTCCACTTCCAGTAGCCGTCAGTATTATAATGGAAATATTTTACTTTGTCAGCAGCCTTCTTCTTCAGCTCTGCCTTCTTGTTCTTTCCACCTTCCACCTTCTACCTTTTCATAGACTTCTTTTTCTTCTCAAAAGACTTTCTCTTAGAAAAAGTCCATTCCATAGCTAGTACTGAGCCTTTAGAATCTTTTATAGAAAGCTCAGTAGTAACCAGCATATTCATAAGCTCGGCCAGAGTATTCTAAAGTTTATTTATATGGTAGTTCATGATGAACTACCCATACGTATCAGTCAAGGATTGTAGAATTATATCATTCTGCAAATCCTGATCTAACTTCACTCTAAGCTTCTCAAGCTCTTCTAAGTCATCGGTCATCATCAGACAATGATCTTGGACTGATTGCCCATCATGTATTTTAGCCTTAAATAGTCATTTAGTGACCAGATATTTGGCTGCATGACTCTGTTCACCAAACAACTCTTGCAGATGAGCCAACATTTAGCGAGCAATCTTGATATCTTCATGTTGGCACTGAAGCTCATCAAACATCGAGCCAAACATGTAGTATCTGGCCTTATTATCATTATTTGTTCACTTGTCAGGAGACACTCTCTATTCAGCGAATGGATGAGCTGGTAAGGTGGGAGAATCCTGGTCCAATACATGAGTCAACTTCTTGAAACCCAATACGATTTTGAAGTTTCAGAGCCAATCCTTGTAATTGTGTCCGGTCAGTCTATGGGTGTCCAGGATATGGGCTAGTGGGTTGGATGCAGACATTTTTCTTTTTCCTGTAGAGAGTCAAAGTTTTTAGTTAGATTTTGTAATTAAGACTAGACCAATTTGTTTAGGGATTTGATTTTTAAATAAATTAGTTCTCACTATTTTCTTAGATCCCTACTCTCCCTCTGTAGAGATGCAAAAATCTCCATAATTATTGATTTTTCGTGGATGGTGCAGCTCCACCAACTGACTCATCACCTCACCTAATAATTATTGGTGATGGGTTAGCCAATGAGTGAACAACTCTTATGTAATGATTTTTTAATCATGGTGCACCCAGACTAGGTCTCTAATTCATGAATCTCACCATGCCCAAAATATTGATCCACTCTTTAGTTAAGTCAGACCAAACATTTGCATAGATTGGATTTTTAATTGAGTCTCTCACTATATCCAAAATATTAAGTCCAATGCACTTCCATTCCATAGCATCCAATGCCTAATAGACATGGTTGCATCTTTCCGATGCAACTGAACCCCTATGACCAGTCGAGAAGAATCAATCTCGGGAAGGGCCCACACATCTACAATGGTGGAAGATCATAGACTTAATCTTTTCTTAAGAAGATTTGATTTAGGTCTCTTAAAACTTGACTTGACATAGCCATAACCATTATGACTAATCTTGTGGCATGGGTTAGCTCAGATTATTGCCCACCTTAGATCAGGACTGGGCCGACATATATGGCCAAGTAAGTGAGATCGGTGGAAGGGATATGCCACTAACACGATAAGAATGCATTCGAGTCGAGTAGCTCCCAATTAAAAATCAGTCGATCGTATCTGCCAAACTTACCTTAGACACCAAATTATTGAGCTAAAACCAATCGGATTAGCCTACAATCCAGACCCTAACCACTGAGTGTAATTAGGTCTTAACTCAATCGATCACTTATTTGACATGACCTTGACCTAGACTTAATTCTATTAGGTTGGTCAATTTAAGTACTCTTGATCCCACCTTACCAACTCTTGATTCGGTTTGATCAACTACTAGACCTAATGAGCTACCTAAGTTCGAACCCAATTTTATGAATATGTCTTAGATCTAAAACTTTTAAATTTTATATCTAATATATTTCATAATCTTAATTCTTAATTAGATTTAGGGTTCATAAACAAAACATGTATTTAAAATTCTAGGGTTTCAAGATTTAGGGTTTTGCAGAAAATAAGTTTTTGATTTTTGATTAAGGATGAATGCACAGCACCCCTATACAATATAAGAATACTTCATCAAATGAAATAAGAGGGCCTTTAAACCCTACTTCATTCTTATGATCGAACGGCCAAAGAGAACATCTTAATCAAAAATATGATAAATCTACAAAACTAGTTAGATCTACATATATCACATATATAAAAATTCATCTAACTAAAAATATATTTTGCATACATCTCATGTACAATATCATGCATATTTTTAGATCTAAATTATCTTATAAACATCTAAAAAATAAGATTTAAATTTCATCATATCAAATTAAAATTTATTTCAGATAATTTTGTAGAACTATTCTACAACTAGTCCAAATATGCATCTATCATATCTGATATGAATAAATTAAATAAATTTATTTTCTATTTTTTAGATTCAATTATGATATTTATAATATCAAAAAATAATAAATAAATAAATTTAAAAATTATAATTAATTAAATTAAAATTATGACTATGCTAGACTACTCATAGAATAATTCTATTCCTAGTCTAGTAATGCATCTCATACATCTAATTTTTTTAATTTTCTAATTTTAGATCTAATCATATCTAATATAACATCTAAAATTATCTAATTATTAAATTAAAAATAAATTAAAATAATATTTAATAAATTATGGAACATGGCTCTGATACCAGTTGAAGTGAAAAGCCTTATTTTTTGGGTCAGATTCGTTCAGATCTGATTAGATCAAGAAGAATATTTCAAAAAAAATTTTCTAAGATCCTAATTAGATCTAAGACTCTTATAGATCTGATATTGTTAATTTTGTAGTTAAAAATAAAAATAAAAATTAAATCTAATTTAATTATATCTTTATTTTGGGTAATCCAATTATCCTATGATGATCCCGATATTTGTCTGAGATTCTGGATGTAGCCATGCAAGCGTCTGGCCTCTACCGGTATCCACTCAGGTAGGATCTAGAGATCTTCTTCTTCTTAATCAATCTTTCAAAAATTAGATCTAGATCTGATCTTGAAGGTCTTTAAAATTTCTTTTGAAGAACAGTCGTTGTCTCTTGCAGCAGTGCTGCCTTCTTTCTTTCCTGGTGCCTTTAACTTTCTTGCATCGCACCTTGTTCGTGCCCAAAAGCCCTTGGTCATGGAGAGGAGAGAGAGAACCAGAGGGTGGCATGGAGAAGGAGAGAGAGAGGCTTTGTGGCATGGGCTAAAGGTAGAACCATTAAATTCTAGGTGCAGACAGTGTTTATACAGACCCTGTTGCACCATGCAGTATCACATCATCCTAGCCAATCATGGTCTTTTATGCAATCAGATCTAAATCTGATTGGTGGAATGAGATCATCTGATCCACCCAGATGAGAGACCCTCAAAACTCTCCTAAGGTGGCACCAAGATTGGGTCGAATAAGACTTCTTGGCACCACAGAGTTTAATCCCCTAAAGCAACCCTACAGTCCCATTTCTATGGGACTCCATCTTTATCCTCATGGGGCGCATGCCTCCCTAGGCATGAACCCTCTTCCTATCTATATTTTATTAGGGGGATAAGGCCCCAGGTACTCTCCTATGGGTGCATGACACATGGGCAAATGTCTAAGTGTCCAGGGTCAACATTTGACTTATGTCCGAAAATAAGATTTAGCAGGTGACCGAAAATCGTAGGTGTTGTTTTAAATTTATCTCATAAATTAAGATAATTCTTTTCTGACCTAGACAAATTTTAGTCAGACTAAGTAAAGATTTATGAGTGAGCCCAAATACATTTGGCTCAGTCGAGACAAGCTTTAACGATTATTTAAGGAGAACATTAGGCTTAATTATGTGCTAACACGATGTCCTTGAACCTAATTGAATCTTATTCAAATTAATTAAACTGGGTTAGTCCAATTGATGACATCCAGATCTAAATTTTTGTTTGTGTGACCCAGTTAAGTTCAGTTCTGTATGGTAATGGGATATATCACGATCTCTATCATCGACTTTATCGAAACACCTTTCGATGGATCAGAACTTTTCTGATTCAGACAACTAGTATGATCGATTATCCAAATCATTCTAATTGCTCCCAAAATCCATCAGTGATACCTAGCAGCATATGGTGGCAATCTATCAAAACTAAAAGTGAACCTCTCAGTGCAGTTACCTGTGTGATTAAGTTTTTCTATCTTGAGCCTCGATCAGATTAGGGTTATGGTGATCTTGTCAAACCCTAATTTTTGTCATATGAATTAATCATTCGATTCAAGTCCAATATAAAAATCCTAATAGAAACTCTTTCTATTATTTCATTCTTCCATGGCCATGGGCTTATGGTCTTAATTCTCATGATCATCATAGGGCTGCTCTTCATCTACCGAGGTAGATAGATCCCCTATTGGTGCAATTCAATTCCTATAATGAACATGCTATAGTCAACATACATCTTAGGATTCCAAATGGCTAGAAGATCGAGTTATGGTGTAGTCAAACTATAACACCCTCAAGGTGAACTATCGATGCACCTCAGATCAAAGAACCAAATGCACCACTGCAGCTTCGAGCCAGTCATCGACAAGAAGGTAGACTTCGTTAAGGTGGTCATGCTTAGTACCCTCATTCTCTAACGAGTACCTATACTCTCACTTCGATGTCTCTACATCGTAGACTCAAGACTCATTTATTTTAAAGAAGCGATCATACACCAACCTTTCGGATCAATCATCATCCTCATGATGATCCTACGGTCGAGAGCATTTTATTTATTAATAATGAAAATTCATGTCTCAAATTTTCAACTCTTGAAAATATTAACTATCATTCTCATTAACTCAAGGGATGTATCACAGACACTTTCAAATACATACTATGATACAAAATAATTTATTTTATTATTTATAGTTAAAATTATAATTTTATCCTTAGAAGTGTATTACAAGTGTTAGCCAATCTAGCTTCTAGGGCATACATATCTAACATAAACTTCAGAGGCGAGTGACTTTTCTGGTCACCGCCGAACCATTCTTTTGAGAAGCTCGAAGGCCATCCTTCATCTTCTTCAACTTTCTCTTCAGGTGATGAACCTCCTTCTTTAAACCTTTGATTAGGTGTTTTAGAGGAATACCTTGAGGTAGTGGCTTGACGTTATTTGGAGATGATTTGCTTTGACTACGATCGCTGGAAGGATTCTGAACGACATTCACTATGGCACAAGTGTAAAAGAAAGAAAGTTCATTTTCATTTCTTAAAATGTTTAAATACACCAAAAAAAAAAGAAAGGTATAAGTAATCAAAGATTTTCAACCCAAGTCAGTGTATGGACAGGCGAGGTCGGTACATCCTTTGCAGCTTTAGGCTCGAGAATGGACTTGGGAGCTTCAGCTGTAAGTTCGGGAACACCTAAGGTAGGTTCGGTGGCAGGAGATGCAGCACCGATGTTGGAGGGATCGGCTTCACCGTTGGGTTTGTTTGTCAGAAAGTCAAGGTCCACTCTTGGGAAGTTCTTCACGACTCTTCTCATATAGATCTCAAACCCCTCCAAGAAGGCTTCTTGAGCAAATGCAATCTTGATGTCCTCCATTGCTCTGGATGACTTAAAGGCTTCAACAGCCCTCTCCCTCTCGATGCTGACCTCCTCTTCGGCCTTCTTCCTTTTGTCTTTGGAGAGGGTCAAGGCCGCCCTCAGTCCCATAGAAACTTCTTCCACTTTTTGTGATGACTCCTGAAGGTGCACGATCTATGTGGTTTGAATTTTTGAGGCCACCTTCAAATGGTTGACCTCAGCCCGAACCCTCTCGACCTCCACTTGAACCTCCTGCAGGGTTTTAGAAGCCTCGACCTGGTGGAGATCGACGGCCTTTGAGTGGGCAAACAAGTAATGCCCCATCTACAAGACAGAAAGAAATTAAATCAAAACATTAAAAATGCACCCTTCATTCAAACAAGTTCAGAAGAATGGGTCACCTCGAGATAGGCAACGAAAGACTAATCAAATCTCTCGACATCCTCCATCCCAACCATTTTCTCGACAATATATGAGAGGATGCTGCCATTCATCAGGGATTGGACGACCTCTCAATCGTCCAAGGAACCTCAATCCTAATTGGAGCCTTCAGCACTCAAACTCTCGGCCACCCTCCTCATCTTTTCCTGATGGCATCATTTTTCTTCTTCTTCTTCTCGACGACCTCGTGCTACTCGAGAGGTATGGTGACGGCATCCTCTCGGGGTGAGATCAGAGTTGATGCGGCCACTTCGAACTCAAGGATGGGTGCTACTGGGACCAATGTGATCAGGGTCGGCTCATCAGTGCAAGCCTTCTTCGATGTTTCCTCAGCAGAGCCATCCTTTTTCTTGAGGGACTTGATCCCCATAGTCAGGCCATTCTGCTCCTCAAGAGTCATCTCTGCAGAAGAAGAAACTAGAGTTAGAAAAAGAAAGAAGACCATGCACAATTGGAAGGCCATGGAGGACTACCTGTCGGATTGGAAGGATTGAGACTGAAGTTGAACAAGGTTTGGTCCTCCAGGAGATTGGAGATTGGAGGGGCTTGGAAGTTCTTCAACTTATCGATGGAATCCTAATCCTCTTTCTCAAGCCTAAGAGCTCAGCAAGCTAAGTTCCTTATTTCCCTACACGAAGGAAGTCCTAGTTCTAAGAAAGAATGAAAAATAAAAAAGAATTTCTCCTTCAAATTATGAGTGGAAGAGGGGGCGCCCTTGAGCAACCACTTCTTGCCGAACTGGGGACACACATACCACCAATCTTTGGTGGTTGGTGAAGGAAAAAACCTATTTTCTAGGTCAGGATCGTTCAGATCTGATTGGATCCGGAGGAATATTTCAAAAAATTTTTCTCTAAGATCTTAATCAGATCTGAGACTTCTTAGATCTAATCTTATTGATTTGATAATAAAAATAAAAATTAAAATTAAATTTAATTTAATTATACCTTTATTTTGGATAATCCAATTATCTTGTGATGATCCCGATGTTTGCCTGAGGTTCTGGATGTAGCCATGCAAGTGCCTGGTCTATACCGATATCTACTCGGGCAGGATCTGAAGATCTTTTCCTTCTCAATCAATCCTCTAGAAATCAGATTTAGATCTAATCTTGAAGGTCTTCAAAATTGCTTTCGAAGAACAGCTGTTGTCTCTTGCAATAATGTTGCCTTCTTCCTTTCCTGACGCCATTCACTTGCTTGGATCGCTCTTTGTTCGTGCCCAAAAGCCCTTCTGCATGGAGAGGAGAGAGAGGACCAGAGGGTGGCATGGTGAAGGAGGGAGAGGGGCTATGTGACATGGGCTAAAGATAGAAGAATTAAATTCTAGGTGCAAATAGGGTTTATATAGATCCTGCTGTGCCATGCAGTGCCACATCATCCTGGCCAATCACGGCCCTTTGTACCATCAGATCTAAATCTAATTGGTAGGATGACATCATTAGATCCAATCAGATGAGAGACCTTTAAAGCTTTCCTTAGGTGGCTTCAAGATTGGATCAAATAAGACTTCTTGGCGCCACACAGTTTTTAATCCTTTGAAGCAATCTGGAGTCCCATCTGTATGAGACTCCATCTTTTATCCTTATGGGGCGCACTCATCCCTAGGCATGCACCCCCTTCTTGTCTATATTTTAGTAGGGGCACAAATCCCTAGGTACTCTGCTATGCGTGCATGACACATGGGCAGATGTCTAAGTGTCAAGGGTCAACATTTGACCAATGTTCGAAGATAAGATTTAGCAGGTGATGGACAATGGTAGGTGTTGTCTCAAATTTATCTCATAAATTAAGACAACCCTTTTCTAACCTGGAAAAGCTCCAGTCAGACCATGTAAAGGTTCCTGAGTGAGCCCAAACATATTTGGCTTAGTTGAGACAAGCTTTAATGATTGTTAAAGGAGAACATTAGGCTCAATCGTATGCTACCATGATTTTCTTGAACCTAATTGAATCTTATTCAAATCAATTGAACTGGGTTAATCTAATTGATGATATCTAGATCTAAACCATTGTTTGTGTGATCTAGTTAGGTTCAGTTCTATATGGTAATGGGCTATGTCATGATCTCTATCATCGACATCATTGAAATAGCTTCCGATGGATCAAAATTTTTCTAATTCAGACAACTAGTATGATCGATCATCCAAATTATTATAATTGCTCCCAAAATCCATTAGTGACACCTAGTAGCATATGGTGGCAACCCATCAGAACTGAAAGTGAACCTCTCGATGCAGTTACCTATGTGATTAAGTTTCTCTATCTTGAGCCCCGACCGAATTAGGGTTAAGGTGATCTCGTCAAACCCTAATTTTGGTCATATGAATTAATCGTTCGATTCAAGTCCAATGTGAGAACCCTAATAGAAACTCTTTCTATTATTTTACTCTATCATGGCCATGGGCTTATGGACTTGATTCTTATGATCATCATAGGGCTGCTCCTCATCTATTGAGGTAGATAGATCTCCTATTGGTGCAATCCAATTTCTATAATGAATATGCTATAGCCAACATACACCTCAGAATTCCGAATGGCTAGGAGACCGAGTTATGGTATAGTCAAACTATAACACCCTCAAGGTGAGCTGTCGATGCACCTCAGGTTAAACAACCAGACACACTACTGCAACATCGAGTCAGTCATCGATGAGAAGGTAGACTTCCTCATGACTGCTTGAGGTGATCACGCTCAGTGCCCTCGTTCTCTAATGAGTACCTGTACACTCACTCTGATGTCTCTACACCATAGATAAGGCTCATCTATCCAAAAGAAGCGATCGTACACCAACCTTCTGGATCAATCACCATCCTCATGATGATCATAAGGTCAGGAGCATTTTATGAGTTAATAATAAAAATTCATATCCTAAATTTTTAACTGTTGAAAATATAAAGTATCATTATCATTAACTCAAAAAATGTATCACAGACACTTTCAAAAATACACTATGATAGAAAATAATCCATTTTATTATTTTTAGTTAAAATTATAATTTTGTTTTTAGAAATATATTACAAGTGTCAGTCAATCTGGCTTCTAGGGCATACATATCTAACAAACTCCCACTTGACCTAAAGTCAATTGGCTACAAATCTAAGTCCCATCTTCTCAAGTTGGACTTTGATCTTCTGTTGGCCCAACGGCTTTGTAAGTGGGTCTGCTGCATTATCTGTAGAGTCAATTCTTTTGACCTCGACGTAACCTTTCTCAAGATAATCGCGGATGAGGTGGTATCGTCGCTCGATGTGCTTAGATTTCTGATGACATCTTAGCTCCTTAGCAAGGACTATGGCACCATTATTATTGCAGTACAGAGGAATGGCGTCCGATGGCATCACCTCAATCTTTATGGTGAACTTCTTATATCAAAATGCCTTTATCGTAGCTTCTAATGCAGCGATGTACTCTACTTCCATGGTGAAATCTGCTATCACTGTCTACTTGAATTCTTCGAACTGATAGCACCACCATTACACACAAATAAACACTCAGATGTCGACTTTCGATCATCTATATCAAACATAAAATCCGAGTCTGTATACCCTTGGACTTAGAGTTCTCCATTATCCAAAACCAACATCATATCCTTAGTTCTTCTCAAGTACTTAAGGATATATTTCATAGAAGTACAGCATTCTTCATCTAGATTCGATTGATATCTACTCGTGACACTCACAGCCTGGGCTATATCAGATCGTGTACATAACATGGCATACATGAGGCTCCCTATTGCTAAAGCATAAGGGATCTTGCTTATGCGTTCAATCCCCTCAAGTGTGTTGGGATACATTTTCATGGAGAGATGAATGCTATGTCTGGAGGGTACCAATATCCTCTTGGAGTTTTCCATGCTAAACCTCTTTAGCACTTCCTCTATGTACAACTTCTGTGAAAGACCTAGCATCCTATTTGGTCTATCTAAATTCTATAGATAACCATATTTTAACTATGGTCAACATAGAAATATTATTCCCAATAAGAAGGATATCATCCATGTATTGTACGAGGAAGACAATAGCGCTCCCACTGACCTTTTTGAAAATATATGGTTCCTCCTCGTTTTTGATGAAACCAAATAATTTGATCACATTATTAAAATAAGTATTTTGGCTTCGAGTTGCTTGCTTAAGTCCATATATGGATCTTTGCGGCTTGCATACTTTATGATCAACATCACTGGATGTAAAACCTAGTGGCTATTCCATATAGATATCTTCCTCAAGGTATCTATTTAAGAATGCCATTTTTACATCCATTTGCCATATTTCATAATCGAAATAGGCTGCAATAGCAAACAATGTGTGGATAGATTTTAGCATGGCTACTGGCAAAAAGAGATTTTGATAGTCAATTCCTTCATGCTGACTATACCCTTTTGCCACTAATCTAGCTTTGAATGTCTCCATATTCCCATCTGCACCAATCTTTCTCTTGTAGATTCAGTTGCACCCAATAGGTATTATACCTTCTGGTGGATCTACCAAGGTCCTGACTTAGTTTGAATACATCGAGTCAATTTCTGACTCCATTATCTTTAACCATTTTTTGGAGTCGATATCCGATATCGCCTCATCATAGGTTTTGAGATCATCACCGTGAATCCCATTACCTACGAGGAACATTTTCTCTACTTCCTCTGAAATAGTACCTAAGTACCTCTTAGAGGGATGAAAAATCCTTTTCGATCAACAAGGTGGAGGAGGTAGTGATTGTATTGCCTCAACCTGATTTGGTTCCATAGGATCCTTAGCTCATTGCTGTCGTGAGATTTTTTCCTCGAGCTTGATTTGCTTTTCAATGCCGCCATCTTGAATAAACTATTTTTCAAGAAAGATAACATGCCAACTCACAATCACGTTGTGATCTTCTAGATGGTAGAAATAATATCCTAATAACTCTTTAGGATATCCTATGAATCGAGCTCTAAAGGACCGATAGTCTATCTTGTTCGCATGTTGTCTTTTGACATGAGCCGGACAATCCTAAATTCTGAGATGATTTAGACTTGGTTTCTTACCATGCCATATCTCATACGGTATGGTAGGAACAATTTTAGAGAAAACCCTATTCAGTAAATATATAGCAGTTAACAGACTATGTCCCCATAGAAAATTAGGAAAGTCTATGAAGCTCATCATAGATTGGACCATATCTAATAGGATCCGATTCCTTTGTTCTAAAATTTTGTTGAGTTGAGGTATTTCAGATGGAGTCCATTAAGAGACTATGTCATTTTGCTTGAGATAGTCTTGAAATTTCCGACTATGGTATTCACCTGCTCGATCTGATTGAAGAACCTTAATGGGTTTTTCAGTTTATTTTTCAACTTCATGTCTGAATTTCTTAAACTTTTCAAAGGCTTCAAATTTGTGTCTCATAAGATACACATACCCATACCAAGAAAATCATTGGTAAAGGTTATGAAGTAGTCAAAGTTGTCTCTAGCCAGCACATCAAATGGGCCACACACATTAGTATGTACTAGGGCAAGTAGTTCCGTGGTCCTTTCCCCATGTCCTACAAAAGGAAGCTTAGTCATTTTGCCATGAAGAAATGACTCATAAATTGAATTGACTCGTAAGTCAACGGACTCAATAGCTCAATTTTCTCCAATTTGTTAATCCTATCTTCCTCTATATGACCAAGCCTTAGGTGCCATAGATACCTATCATTTCGATTATCCCTAGGTCATTTTGATCTTATGGCATTCATATTTTGCTCGATATTAAAGATAGATACATCAATGTGTAACTAGTAGTGACCGTTAATAAGAAAACCACTTGCAATTTTAATTTTTCATAAAGAATATTACAATGGCCCTTAAGAAAGCTAATTACATAGCCTTCTTGTGCTAAACATAAAACAAAGATCAAATTTCTGCTTGCAGCATGCACATAAGAACAATCCCTAAGTACTAAATCTAAACCAGATGGTAATCGAAGAGGATAGATTTCTATGGCCATAGCAGCAACCCTTGCTCCATTTTTGATGTATAGGATCATCTCACCATCCCTCAGCCTTCTGCTATCCTCAAGACCCTGCATGGAAGTGCACAAATGAGCATTAGTACTAGAGTCAAGAACCCAACTGGATGTAGAAAAAATCATAAGGTTAGATTCAATAATGAGCATCCTTTCAGAAGGACCTATCTCCTTCTTATTCTTCAGGATGGCCAGGTATGTAAGGCAGTTCCACTTTCAGTGGCCGTTAGTATTACAATGAAAATACTTTTCTTTGTCAGCGGCTTTCTTCTTCAGCTCTGCCTTCTTTTTCTTTCCACCTTCCACCTTCTATTTTTTTATAGACTTCTTTTTCTTTCCAAAAAACTTTCTCTTGGAAGAAGTCCGTTCCATAGCAAGTACTGAGCCTTTAGAACCTTTCATAGAAAGCTCAGCAGTAACCAACATATTCATAAGCCCAGATAGAGTATTATGAAGTTTATGTACATGGTAGTTCGTGATGAACTGCCGATATGCATCAGTCAAGGATTGCAGAATTATATCATTTTATAGATCTTGATCTAACTTCACTCTGAGCTTCTTAATCTCTTTCAAGTTTTTGATCATCATCAGACAATGATCTTGGACTGACTGTCCATCAAGCATTTTAGCCTTAAATAGTCATTTAATAATCTGATATTTTGTTGCATGACTCTGTTCACCAAATAACTCTTGTAGGTGAGCCTATATTTGGTAGGCAGTCTTGATATCTTCATGTTGATGCTAAAGCTCATTAGTTATCGAGCCCGATATGTAGTATCTGGCCTTATTATTTTCATCCGTCCATTTATCAAGAGACACTCTCTATTCAGTGGATGGACGAGCTGGTAAGATCGGGGGATCCTGGTCTAATACATGAGTCAACTTCTTAAAACCCAAAATAATTTTGAAGTTTCGAAGCCAATCCTTGTAATTGGGTCCAGTCAGTCTTTGGATGTCTAGGATACAGGCTAATGGATTGGACGTGACAATTTCTTTTTTTCTGTAGAGAGTCAAAGTTTCTAGTAAGATTTTATAATTATGACTTGAGCAATTTATTTAGGGATTTGATTTTTAAATAAATTAGCTTCTACTATTTCCTCGGATCCCTATACTTCCTTTGTAGAGAAGCAAAAATCTCCATGATTACTGATTTCTAGTGGATGGTGCAGTCCCACCAACTAACTCATCACCTCACTTAATAGTTATTGGTGATGGGTTAGCCAATAATAAACAACTCTTGTCCAATGATTCTCTAATCATGGTGCACCCAGACTTGGTCTCTAATTCATGAATCTCACCATGCCCATAATATTGATCCACTCCTTAGTTATGTCAGACCCACCATTTGTACAGATTGAATTCCTAATTGGGTCTCTCACCGTATCCAAAATATTGAGCCCAATCCATCCTCCAGCCCATAGCGTCCAATGCCTAATAGACATGGTTACATCTTTTTGGTGCAACTGAACCACTGTGACCAGTCAAGAACAATCAACCCCGAAAAGAGCCCGCACATCTACAATGATGGAAGATCTTAGACTTAATCTTTTTTTAGGAAGATTTAATTTAGATCTCTTTAAACTTGACTTGACATAGCCATAATCATTATGACTAACCTAGTGGCATGAGTTAGCTCGTATTGTTATCCACCTTAGATCAGGACTGGGCCAACAAATATGGCCAGGTAAGTGAGATCGATGGAAGGGATATGCCATTAACTAGACAAGAATTCATTCGAGTCGAGTAGCTACTAATTGAAAACTAATCGATCGTATCTGACAAACTTACCTTAGACAATAAATTGTTAAGCCAGAACCAATCGGATTAGCCTACAATCCAGACTCTAACCACTGAGCCTAACTAGGTCTTAACTTGATCGATCACTCATGTGACTCGACTTTGATCTAGACTTAATCCTATTAGGCTGGTCAATTTAAGTACTCTTGATCCCACCTAACCAACTCTTGATTCGATTTGATCAATCGCTAGACCTAATTAAGCTATCCAAGTCGAACCTAATTTTATGAATATGTCTTAGATCTAAAAATTTTTAATTTTAGATCTAATATATTTCATAATCTTCATTCTTAATTAAATTTAGGATTCATAAATAAAATATATATATATATATATAATTTTAAGATTTCAGGATCTGGGGTTTTGTAGAAAATAAGTTTTGATTTTTGATTAAGATCGAACGCACAGCACCCCTACACACCATAAGAACACCCCATCGAATGAAAGAAGAGTGCCTTTAAATCCTACTTCATTCTTATGATTGAATGGCCAAGGGGAACATCTTAATCAAAAATATGATAAATCTATAAAATTAGTTAGATCTACATCATATATCACATATATAAAAATTAATCTAACTAAATACATATTTTGCATACATCTCATGTATCATATCATGAATGCTTTTAGATCTAAATTATCTCATAAACATCTAAAAACAAGATTTAAATTTGATCATATCAAATTAAAATTTATTCTAGATAATTTTGTAGAACTATTCTACAACTAGTCTAAACATGCATCTATCATATCTCATATGAATAAATTAAATAAATTTATTTTTTATTTTTTTAATCTATTTATAATATTTATAATATCAAAAGATAGTAAATAAATAGATTTAAAAATTATAATTAATCAAACTAAAATTATGATCATGCTAGACTACACATAGAATAATTCTACTCCTAGTCTAGTCATGCATCTCATACATCTTAGATCAAGATTATTTAATTTTTAATTTTTTGATTTTAAATATAATCACATCTAATGTGATATCTAAAATCATCTAATTATTAGATAAAAAAATTAAAATAAGATCTAATGAAATATGGAACCTAGCTCTGATACCAGTTGAAGGAAAAAACCTATTTTTTGAATCAGGTTCGTTCAGATCTTATTGGATCTAGAGAAATATTTTAAAAAAAAATTTTCTAAGATTTTAATTAGATTTAAGACTCCTCAGATCTAGTTTTATTAATCTGATAATAAAAATAAAAATAAAAATTAAATCTAATTTAATTATACCTTTGCTTTGGGTAATCCAATTATCCTATTATGATTCCGATGTTCGCCTGAGGTTCTGGATGTAGCGACATAAGTGCCTGATCTCTATCGGTATCCACTCAGGTAGAATCTCAAGATCTTGTTCTTCTCAATCAATCCTCTAGAAATTAGATCTAGATCTGATCTTGAAGACCTTCAAAATTGCTTTTGAAGAGCAGCCATTGTCTCTTGCAATAGCGCTGCCTTCTTCCTTTCCTGGCGTCTTTCACTTGCTTGGATCACACCTTGATCATGCCCAAAAGCCCTTGGGTGTGGAGAGGAGAGAGAGGACCAGAGGGTGGCATAGAGAAGGAGGGAGAGGGGCTATGTGGTAGGGGCTAAAGGTAGAAGAATTAAATTTTAGGCGCAGACAGGGTTTTTATAGACCCTTCTGCGCCATGCAGTGCCACATCATCCTGACCAATCACGGCCCTTTGTGCAATTAGATCTAAATCTAATTGATGGGATGATATCATCTAATCCAATCAAATGAGAGACCCTCAAAACTCTCCTTAGGCGGTGTCAAGACTGGGTCAAACAAGATTTTTTGGTGCCACATTGTTTAATCCCCTAAAGCAACCTAGAGTCCCATCTATATGAGACTCCATCTTTTATCTTCATGGTGTGCATGCCTTCCTAGGTGTGCACCCCCTTCCTATCTACTTTTTAGAAAGGGGACAAGTCCCTAGGTACTCTCCCATGGGTGCATGACACATGGGTAGATGTCTAAGTGTCCATGGTCAATATTTGACCAATGTTCGAAGACAAGATTTAGCAGATGATGGAAAATGATAGGTGTTGTCTCAAATTTATCTCATAAATTAAGACAACCCTTTTCTGACCTGGACAAGCTCTAGTCAGACCATGTAAAGATTTCTGAGTGAGCCCAAATACATTTGGCTCAGTCGAGACAAGCTTTAATGATTGTTAAAGGAGAACATTAGGCTCAATCATGTGCTAGCATGATTTTCTTGAACCTAATTGAATCTTATCCAAATCAATTAAACTAAGTTAATCCAATTAATGATATCCAGATCCAAACCCTTATTTGTGTGATCTAGTTAGGTTTAGTTCTATATGATAATGGGATATGTCATGATCTCTATCATTGACATCATCAAAACACCTTCTGATTGATCAAAATTTTTCTAATTCAGACAACTAGTACGATCGATCATCAAAATCATTCTAATTGCTTCCAAAATCCACTAGTGACACCTAGTAGCATATGGTGGCAATCCATCAAAACTGAAAGCGAATCTCTCAATGCAATTACCTATGTTATTAAGTTCCTCTATCTTGAGTCCTGACCAGATTAGGGTTAAGGTGATCTCGTCAAACCCTAATTTCCATCATATGAATTAATCATTCGATTCAAGTTCAATGTGAAAATTCTAATAGAAACTCTTTCTATTATTTCACTCTGCCATGGCCATGGGCTTATAGACTTGATTCTCATGATCATCATACGGCTGCTCCTCATCTACCGAGGTAGATAGATCCACTATTGGTGCAATTCAATTTCTATAATGAACATGTTATAGCCAACATACACCTCAGGATTTCGAATGACTAGGAGACCAAGTTATGGTGTAGTCAAACTATAACACCCTTATGGTGAACTGCCGATGCACCTCAGATCAAAGAACCAGACACACTACTACAGCTTTGAGCCAGTCAACGATGAGAAGGTAGACTTCCACATGACTGCTCGAGATGGTCATGCTCAGTGCCCTTATTCTCTAATGAGTACTTGTAGTCTCACTCCAGTGTCTCTACACCATACACTTAAGAGTCATCTATCCAAAAGAAGCGATCATATACCAACCTTTCGGATTAATCATCATCCTCATGATGATCCTATGGTTGAAAGCATTTTATGAGTTAATAATTAAAATTTATGTCTTAAATTTTTAACTCTTGAAAATATGAACTATCATTACCATTAACTCTAGCGATATATCACGGACACTTTCAAATACACACTATGATAGAAAATAACCTATTTTATTATTTATAATAAAAATTATAATTTTATCCTTAAAAGTATATTACAAGTTTCAGCCAATCTGACTTCTAGAGCACACATATCTAACAGTCGGATGATATTTGAAAATGAAGAAATTACAGAATAGGAAGATGGAAGGTCGGACATCAGCCATGACGCACAAGGAGAGAAATCCTATGATCAACCTATAAAAATTTAGTGCCATGACGATGAAGGAAATGTTTAAAAATCTAAACAAGTCGGCTACAAAAGAAGGTATCGGTAGCTAAAGTCCCATCCAAAGGGTTTCAACATACAAGCAAGTTTGGCTAGAAGGAGGAAAGATAGCTCGATCGATGGGGCCAGGGAGTTCAAGTTCGCAGTCGGAAGAAATTTTAAACTGGATCCTAATCAATGAAAGATCTTCAGGTCGAAGTTTACATAAAATAGTATTAGGGATGAAGAATGGCTGAGATACTTCTATAGGCTTGGGGTCCTTATGAGGAAGGACCATCAGAGCTAAATGAGCCAAACTCCTAGAATCGATTGACCAAGACTCTTTGGCGGACATGAGGATCAAACTAAGGTGGAGAAAATCCCTAGAAAATCAAAAAAAAAAATCTAAAACTCTCTCAAAGAAACTGAGCAGGTAGAGATGACAAAAGGTATGGATAATCAAAGTGAAAGGTTCAGAAACTGATCTAAATTGACTGGGAAGAGTGAAAAGACAGCACGCTCGATGGAAAGCAGAGAATCCCCAAGAATCAAAGAAGTCGATGGAAGACGTCGGAGCCCTAAAGCAAGAAGAATGAAGGAGACCAGAGGGATAGAGAGGAGACTTGAGCGAGATGAAATCCTTAAGGAAGAAGTAGAGCTTAAATAGCCATGAGAGTCCAAGACCATTATGAGTGCAAGTCTCCGCTGATCAACCTCGGGTTGAGGCATGTCCTACTCATCATAGCGATAGAATGGTAATAGGCAGAACCTTTATTACAACGTACCTAGGGCAGTGCTTCGGTAGGAGTTCCAAGTATTTGACTTTTCGGATCACCTCATATTTAAAAAGTTTCAGTGCCAGCACGGGAATAGAAAACGACTTTGGCACTCATAATTCTTTACTCCCTTTGTTCAAACTTTGAACTTGTGAGTGGGAGGACTTTTGTTGGGTGTAAACCCTTTTCCTGCTGAAGTCTAACGGGATGCCAAGCCTTCAGGTGACTTCATTTGACGAAGGCAGCCACGCCTGATTCTGACCAATGAAGAATTTACGCTCAGGCATCAAAACTGCAGACCTCCAATTTGAATTTATCGACCGATCTTCTTCACTCAGATTTCTAGCTCCTTTGGGTATCCCCAGAACCTACATGACATTGTAAATTTCACTCGGATGAACTTGAATAGTAATGACAGTCCCAAGGCCGCTAAGTAATAGGTCTAATTGTGGCTTGGTTTGGCCGACGTTAGCGCTGTTTGAATCTCTTCCTAGAAAAAAGCCATCCAAACTGTTTAATATTGGACCAACATTAGATCAACGAAACTTCTCTCTAGATGAACTCCCATAATGTACTAAGAGTAGTAGACGTCGAGATTCTTGCATCCAGAACTCTGAACATGCAGGCAAAATGACCTTGTCTCCTTTATATCAGCCTCCAGAAAATCTCAAAGGTAGCCAAGCTTTGAAGGAATAAATAAACAAACCCTCTCCAAGTAGATCCCCTTCCACTCCTTCCAGGCAAATTCTCCCTAGTCGATGTCCTCCCTATTGATCTCCTCCCTGCCACCAGCTGATTTCTTTCCCATCAATCCTCATCCATCCAAACATCTTACATTAGCTAAGAGGGGACCCATTGATATGTATTTGCTTCTTCAGTGGACCTCCATCTAGGATTCTCCAATAGGATTGTTTTCAGAGTTCTTTTCCTTTAGTCAGTCTTCTCCTTCCAGTAGAACTACTTCTGGATTCTTCTCTTGCAGACTTCCTTCAAGATTTCTTCAGTCACAGAGCTTTTGAATCCCTTTTGATCAAATTTTCTGCAGTCATCTAGAAGGATCTCCTCACCTATGCAAGTTCAATTCTATACACCGCACGGACCAACTCGCACATAGACTTCCTTAGGAGAGTCTGAACTCCTTTGGAACTGATATCACTCAAAGTTCTTCACCGACCGACGTGTACTCCTCCGAACCTCAACTATTAAATCCCAATGAACTGATACGTCATGACAATAGATACTACACTCTGTAACAAACTCTATGTGGCCTCGAGCGGCCCACTATCAGGCAGTTATGGCTATCGCTCTCAGTTTGTTACAGGCTCCACCTATAAAAGGAACCCTCTAAATATATTTTTCTCTAGAGCTCTCTTCTCCTTCCCCAAACTTCACTACTTTCTTTATTGAGCACTCCATTATTTTTGGTCAGAACAGCTGACTTGATCGTCAGAAGGTCCTACAGGAGCCACCACCCCCAACTCCGATCAGGACTTGCCTTACAGGTTCCTAACGGTGATCTCGTCTTCTCCAGCTCTAGCTCAATTTCGACGTCAACAAGATTCTACACCAACAATACTCAATCATAACAATTAAATGATGAATGGGGTGTTCTGGATATGATCGAGTGTGTATGAAGGTTGTGAGCAGGTCAATAAGAAATCGATCACTCCTAATAAGAGAAGATGTCATCCTATGTATTCTCATCTATTGATAACTCACTAATACATTGGCTAAAGCAGAATGATGATTAGATAGGGCTTCTAATCCTTCACTAGAATTATCACTATTTGATGGAGGATTGGCATGAATATATATTTGAGTTTGACATTTATCCATACTCATAAACATATTCGAGATGCAGGATGATCGAAGAATTAAATTACACGAAAACTTATCACTGAAGGGTATATTTGATATTTCTATCAAATTTCATATCTTTTGGGTAGTCATGATATGTTGCTAGACATCAATCTTGACTTGTAGGTTTGATTGAATTAATATGATTAATTCGAACCTCAATTAGATGGTTTTTCTAATTTATGAATTTGGGTTGGCATGAACCCTAATCGGCCACGATTGAGTCCAATTGGATTAGGTCAAGATGCACTCAGACTTACTGCTAGCTAGATGTGGAGCCCAATGCATCACACACATAAAAAAATTATTCAAGAATTAATTTTATGACCACTAGATCCTAATTAGGTGGCTAATTAGCATGCTAGCACATGTTAGCTAACCTAATTCCTAGCCAAATTTGGTTCAAATTCTTGTACTTTTGGCTAATCAATTTTATTTAAATCTAAAATTTGGTTAAGCTAAAAGGGCTATCCATCAGATAGGTGCTACTTGGCAATTTTTTGGACTTATTTTGGAAGAGTCCAAGGCACCCCCAAACTCTTCCTAGAGTTGGCATGACATAATATGTGGCGCATGAATTATTTGGTGCATAAGAGGACTAAGAGACCCTCTACAAGGGGGCATTGACCAATGAGATGCCCCCTAGGACTCTCTCTCCTTTATGGTGCCTACCATCTTTGACTGGTCAAAGATGGTGGGTGCAAGAATGGTTTCTCCCGAGAATTAATGCGAAGAGTCATGTAGTTCCATAATAAATGGCGCCAAGAGTCCTTCTACCTAAAACACTCCTTGTTGGCACATTATTTGAGATTCTCTCACCTTATCCATGCCATATTTATAATATCTCGGACCAGCAAAATTGTGAATTAAAAGATTTTTGTATAAGTATATATGGTATAGCAATTTATGTATCATATGCTTGAGTATATGAGCATATATTAAGTAGTAGTGATAAGGTATGAAAAATATAATCTATTGATTTAGAATGAAAATGATTGGAAAAAGGGATTTATAATAATAGCATTGGAGTTGAAATTTAGTGATATTTGAGCATGAAATAGTTTTGAGCATAAATTATGATTATCTATCATTATGAGTGTTGAAAATTTTTTAAGTCTGGAAACTAGCACCTATAAGATGAGCTATATAAAATAGGTATCTTCTTGAAACCAAAATTGGCCGTAATTGATCCTTAGATGTTGGTGGATTACAAAGTACTTTTTAATGAATTTTGGAGACCCTTCAACTTGTTCGTTCTAAAGCAAGAAAGTTTTAAAAGGTTTGAATTTGAAAATTTTGAACTAGAACCCAAGTTTCGGTATCCTATTCTTAAGAATTTTAATTTTTAATATTTTTATTAATTTTAAATAGGAGGGTATTCTTTATTTACATTTATATTTTAAAATTAATGGAGAGTAAAATAAATAAGGGCATTAACTTTGAGTATTAAGCAAGCCAATTACAATGAGTAAAGCTATGAAGAGAGTATGAAAATAAAATTACTAAAACTCAGGGAATCGAGATGACTTGACCTGAACTTAAGATGACTGGAGTCTCAACTTACAGAAACCAACTTTTTTTTCCAAAGAGAGAGATGACTCGATTCTAAATTGAGAGGACTCAATTTTGTCGAGATGACTTTGCTCAGCATTGAGACGGCTCCATTAGCAAAAATTTCTAAGAGCTGGTTTAGGCCAAAAGGTTTTTAAGTTATGATTTTTAAATCATATCTTATGGAATGACAAAGCAACTAAAGGGAATAAATAAAGAGCTTGAAAATCAGCTGGGCAATACCTAGCAAGGTTGAAATTCGGTGGATTCTTATTGGAATGATATCAAGCAAATACCCTTTAGTTTAATTTTTTTTTTAAATGAAAAACCACTAGTTTCCTTACTGCTTGATGAATATATTAAGTATGACCAAAAAAGTTTTAGAATCTATGCTATTTTATCTTTATTATTTTGTATGTGATACTTTTTATGATCTTTTTTAGGAATAATTAATTATAAAGACTTAATCGTAGACCAACCAAGAATGGCCCTCCAACACATGCAGATGAAGCTTGAGTCCAAATTCGAGCTTGTCAGGTGCACAACATGCAAAGATAGACGAATGCAAGGTAGGAATCCAATGGATAAAAAAAAAAGTAAAAAGAATATAAAAACTTGTTGTGTCTTAAAATTAACTGCAAGTACACGGTGTGCAAAGTAACATGTCCAGCAAGTATGGATCGATTCCATGAGGAATTGTGTTTGAATTGTGTTCAAACTCTTGCACAGATGAGCTTTAATAAAGAGGAAGAGAGATTGTTTGTTACTTTTACTAAATAGTAAATTAATTATAGACAATAATAATCTTAAGATCTAGGACTTTTCAATCTACTAGACCAATGACTTAGAGAGCCTTTCTAAGATTTCTCTTATGACGATCCTTGATTAAGGTATAATGCATGGACAAGCATTCACCCTAATTAAAGAACTCTCTTTTCAGCTGCTTCTCTTATGTTACCCAAGTATGGACTATGAAGGAGCTCTGACCCAACATTAATCCATCAAAGATTTTCACAAGAAATAAGGGGAAAGGATTTAAAAAGATTATACGCCTTCTACCTATTTTTCTTCTTACACCGAATCAAGCATGAACTATAAAGAGATTGAAATCTAATGATAGTCCATCAAGTCTCTTGGCAAGAAGTTTGAAGGAAGAACTTTAAACAATAAAAGCCAAGGAGAAATTCTAAGAAAAAGTTTCTAATCATGGTCCAGCTTCATCGCCAACCATAGAGGATTGCTTGGCTAGGTATGATTTAAATTGAAACTTTAAAATTATTTAAAATTAAATTCTATACTACTTGCTAGAATTTAAATTGTAAAAATTAAAGAATTATGGAAACAAATTATCTTAGTGTTGAAATAAAAAATTAAAAGAATTAATTATAGGAATCTAAACTATCCTTTTTGCTGAAAAATTAAATTGATAAAAAAGAAACTAATATTTATTGCTAATTAAAGTTTCTAATACAAAGTGAAGATTTTTAACTCCTAAGCTATTAATAGAACTTGGGTTTGAAATAAGAAAAAAAATAAAACCTCTCTTGGCTGACCTTCCCCTGTCTAACTCTCCTTCTCGTGGTGTTGGATGAGTGGAAGAAAGTGAAAAAAAGATGAATAACTTTTTTATGGGAAGGTATTCCTGTCAATCACACAGGCTCCTACAAGAGTTGTAGTATGAAGAGCGATCACTCAAGGTAATGGCACTAAACTATATTTATATGTTTCAGGAGGAAGAGGTTTTTACGATTTTTAGATGTGGGACTAAAAAAAATGCATTCTAAGAGAATGAATGGTTGAGATTAAATGATAAGAAGGCTTGGATGAATGGGATGAAGATGATGGAAGATAAGGTAAAAAAGAGAGTTGCTATTCAATCTAAATTCTTCCTTTCTAAAAAAGTTCTAAAAAAATAATTTCTTTTCGTATGGAATTTTGTATTTTCCTCCCATGCGCCTACGCGCATAATAGGCCGCATCCTCAATTCTTCTCACAAGCTGCTCCCAAGTACACCAGCATGTCCCTTGCTCGATCTACTCAGCATCAGCATGAAGACTCATGCACAACGCCCACAAACAAGCATCAATTCACCGAAGTGAGCTACTTCCCTTCATTTTCTTTTAAATGAAATGCACCATGGGCCCCGTATTCAATGTCCAAAAGTAGCTCAGTTTTTTTGCATTAAATGACCAGCTAATAGATACCCTCTTTATATATATATATATATATATATATATATATATATATATATTATTTTTTCTTTTATCCATTGGATTCCTACTCTACATCCATCTATCTTTGCATGTCATGCACCTGACAAGCTTGAATTTGGACTGGAGCTTTATCTGCATGTGTAACACCCCACCCCTAAATTCAGGTGATGGTGCCACATCCTACCCTTATCTAAAGGTTAAGAAGATTTCAGAGCTATAACTAAACTAAGATATCATTTATACCTGCTCAACATAATTATCTCAATTTTCTTTCAACCACAAGCATTTTAATTTAACCTTTCTGTCTGCTAAAGCAAATATCTTAACTTCACTCAACAATTTATAAAATCAACCTTAGGATTTCCAACTTACAAAACCATACTTTATTCATACATTATATTCATTAAACCATCCTTTTTAATACATACATTTATAAAACAAACTAAAATATGTACATATAAAAGTTTCTAGCCTAACTATCTTAGCTATACAATACTTATCAAAATACAGTTTATTTACAAATCATTTTCACAAGAATACTTTCTCTGCTCAAGGTACCGATATACAAACTGAAACATACTCCCAACCACAGCTACTCGAAAACTATAAGTAGAAAGAGTGAGGGGTGAGACTTGGGAAAGTCTCAGTGTATGAACATCTATCTAACAATGGCAAATAGATAGATATAATCATCATAATACTATGCACAACATGCTTTTAATAAGCTTTCAAATCTTTATAATCAAACATGGAGAAAAACCACATAGTTATAACTCTTATAATATCATGAATATTATGTTACTAATGAGATTCCATACAATTACATATCAACACAGATAAATCATATAAAAGCTTTTTCTGAAACATAAACAACTGCTTATCTTTGACCATACCACGGCAACACATTACCATAAATGGATCGATTCTATGGGCAGCTTGCTTTATCACCAAAAAGACAACACACTTCTATGAATGGACCAATCCTATGGGCAACCTGCCTTATCACCAAAGGATAACACATTCCCATAGGTACTGCTTTTATTGAGACAACACGCTCTCGTAGGGTTCCTATGAGCAGCCTGCCTTATCACCAAAAGGACAACACAATCTTACAAGTACACCATTCCTATAAGCAGCCGATGTTAATAATATCGGAACAACACACTCTCATAGGATTCATCATTCCTATGAGCAGCCTGTCTGTATTTTTAAACATTAATAAGCTCCATGGGCATATAAACAAAAATCAACCAAACAAAAGATGAAACCACATAAGATATCACCATGATATATGTTTAAAATCACTAAATCTTGCTTTTAAGACCACGTGAACATATGCTTGCTAATGAATTACACAAAAGCTGTCCAAAAACCATTCCTTATTTTAATAGTTTTTAAATCAAATGTATATAAAATCAACATAAACTGCAAAGTATCAAGAGAACATCCTACTTTTCAAATAATATCTTTACTTAACAAAGTAAGGTAAAAACACCATAGAAAGATGAAATTCACTCACTTCAACTGGGCACTAGTTAATTGGCTTACTCAAGCACCTTTTCCAATTCTTTTCTTTCCCTATAATACCAATAAACACTGATTAAATTCATACCATGTGATTCAAAACCAAAACTGCACCTATATTGTATTTCTTCTTATTCTATAGATTTTCTAACTCTTACTTCTGTTCCACCTTATTTGCTTTAGCTTAGGTTTAACTAAAACTTTACATAAACATCAAGAATTCCAAACATTAACTATATTTCTATTCTTACAATTGGTTTTAAATTCGGTTAATACTATTTCAACTCTCAACTAGATTATTTAATCAGTTTCAGCAAGATATATGCAGCATAGTTCATCTTCTAACTCAGCTTAAATTGCATAACTTGCTTTATTAAAATATCCCATCTGATACCAATATTTCAAAGATCTACTTGAACCTAATTTAGAGCTTAAGAACCTTACCTCAAGTGATTAAAATAATGTTGCCAACCAAGCACAGATTCCTTCCTTTCCAACCTTAGTAACTTCTTCTTCTTTCAATCAATTTTTACTCCATCCTTTCTTTCTAGTTGAATTCCATTTGATTTTCTACTGAGGAACCCACCTTCTCTAGCTCTCTTCCCTCTTCTCTCCTCTCTGTTTAACGTCAGGACCCTAGCATGGTAAAAGAATTGATAGACACCTCTTAGGAAAAGAATAGTTTAGAGAAGAAGCTTGCAAGGTGTCAATTCAAGAAAATCCCATAAATTTCTAATCCACTGAGGTATCACCCAGCTAAATTTCTAGCTCTTTATTTATGTTTCCAAGCTGCTCAATCATCATACCAAAATTCATTTTAAATTCACAACTAAAAATATTCTCGACTAAACCTACTCCCAGAATTTTCATGTTTGGGGACGACACATTTGAGAAAAGGATCGACACCCCAACACAAGTCAGCCCCTAGATTAGCCCTTTCTTCAAATAGGTCATCCCATAGGTCGACCTCTAGGTCAGCCCTTCATACAAGTGCCGACATCTATCAGGCAAGTGTCGACCCCTTCTTGTGCCATCACAATACTTCCTGAAAACTACTTTATTTTTTTGAGATAGTGTCGTCACCTCTTGGAGAATTATCAATCCTTTTCCCTAGATTTTAGAAATTTTAGTTTCATACTCTGCTCACAGCTTTACTCAATAATCTACTTATTTATATTTATTTTTAAAAAATTTTAAAATATAAATAAGGAATACTCCTCTATTTGAAACCAATAAAAATATCAAAAAAATAAAAATCCTCAAGAATGAAATATCAAAACTTGGGTTCTAACTCAAATTTTTCAAAATCTAAAACTTTTAAAACTTTCTTTCCTCAGAATGACTTGGTTAAAGGATCTCAAAATTCATTAAAAATCACTCTATGACTCACCAATATCTAAGGATCAATTACTACCAATTTTGATCTTAAGAAAATCCATAATTCATATAGCTCCCCATATAGGTTCCAGCTCTCAGACTTTGAAAATTTTCATTACTCGAAATGACAAATGATCATAATTTATGGTGAAAATAGCTTAAATATACCATAAATAACTATAATGCCACACATGCATGAGCATAAATCTTTTAATTCCTTATTTTGCTGGTTTGGGTGTTACAATTCCACCCCTCTTAAAATAAATTTCATCCTTAAAATTTGCATGCAACTAAACTAGAATACTAAAGATTATAAAATTGTTATTTTATCCTTGAACCCTCGTCAAACAAAATTAGTCATTCAATTATAAACATTATACCTGATTTCACATTAAACCATGCTGATATGTGCTAGTATCTTTTTCACTGATATTAGTGCTTACTCCACTTGCTGATGGAAGATTTTTAACTAAGGCTTTATTAGGACACTTCCTCCTTCGGTGACCCATTTGTCCACAATGGTAACATCATCTAGCCCTTCCTGATACTCCACTTTCTAGAGATGATAACACTAATCTTTGTTCAGTCTTTCCTTGCTCTAAGCTAATAGAAGTAAAAGAACTCATAATTAATTGTACTGGTACTCCAAATTTATGATTAGGTTGCTTAAAAATACTTGTTTTCTCTGATAGCTAACTTTCTTTTATACACAAGGAAAAATCCTGCATATTTATTTTACCTCTCTCCTGCCTAGGATCAAAAAATTCTTTTTCAACCTCTTTTGCTCTACTAGCTCCCACAATCAGTTCAGCAAAACTATTATAGTTATGCATCTTTATTTTTTCTTTAATTTCTAAACACAATCCATCTTAAAACAACCAACACTTTTTCTTCTCATCCATAACAAATACTGAAGCAAAGTGGGATAACTCAACAAATTTGGCTTCATACTTAGCCACTGACATTCTCCTTGAGTCAAATTAAGAAACTCTCTCCTTTTCTAATCCTGATATACTACTGAGTAATATTATTGATTAAATTTCTTTCTGAAATCATCCTAAGAAATAACATACCCTTGTGGTTGCCTATCAACATAAGATTCCCACCAATTCCTGCAATCGAAGATTAGGTGTCTGCTCCTAAGGTGCAGGTTCTGACGGCACCTCTTGACCATAATCATACCTTTGTGAAACTCCTACATCAGCCCTCGAGACAAAAGATGATATAATAGATGTTACTCTAGGGGGTTGACCACTCCTATCCACTCTTCTAGGTCTACACCAACCTCTACCTCTACCCCTACCTGATGGTAACTGCCTTTTATCAAATCCTGATCCAAACTGCTCCATCTTCCTATAAAATACAACTGATATGATCAACTTTAGTTTCTCTTTACAATAATTCTTCTGATAAATAAATCTCAAAAGAAGCATCCCAAATTTATGAAAGGAATATGCCCTCAAGCCAATCAATTTTTGGGCTATTGTTTGTCTTCCAAACTCATGTAATGACATTTTGAAATAAATAAACACATTATTTCATCATATGCGGTGTCTTATTATTTATTTAAGATTATGATGAACTGCATAAATTAAGGCTATGATTTTAGAATTATGATGATATCATACTAGTGAGATCTAAAACCTTAAAACCCTAATTTAAATATTTTTGATCGATGGAACATTGAGTTGGGGATCAATGTTTTCGGTATGATAAGTACATCTTTTGTATGCTCAATTAAGACGGTGATTGATCTCACAATCACTTATGTATGACACTAATACAAAGATGTGGGTGCTCATTAGAGAATGAGTTCAATGAATTGATCCAAGTTGAGAATATCTAATGAAGTCTTATCTACATGTCAATAGATAGTTCTCATAGTGGAATTGTGCATATAATCCTTTGACCTGAATCTACTATAGAATCTTATATATATGAATCCATATTTTGGTTCATACTCATTCATAACTCAGTCATGTACATGATGATCTGGATATAGTAGATTATATATTTGAAGGTTGTGAGTAGGTTAACAAGGAATCGATCACTCCTGAAAAGAGAAAATAGCATCCTACCTGCTTCAAACAAATGATGATTCAGGAAGACTTTGATCAAAGCATGATGAAAATTAGAAATGATTTCTAATAATTTATTAAATGAATCATCATCATAAGATTGAAAGAAAAATGAATATAATATTGGGATTGACATATTTCCATACCCAGAGTTATATTCTGGATGCACGGAGATCGAAGGATCTAGTTGCATGGTAATTTTCCATTGAAGGATATTTTTGATATTTTCATCAAAATTTCACATCTCTTGGGAAGTCACGATACGTTGCTAGACATCAATCATGTCTTATGGGTTCGATCAAATTAAAATTTTAATTTGATCATTAAATTAGAAAGTGTTCTAAATTAAGTCAAATTGTGTTGGCTAGTTTCGACCAAAATTGGTTTGGATAAGTTCTAACCAGATTAGGTCAAATCACACCCAGACCCACTACTGGTAAGATGTGGAACCCAATGGGTCACACATAAAGAAAATTGATTAAAGGGTCTAATTGAATTAGATCATGTTTGCAAGATGAACATGCTAGCACATATAGCAAACCCTAGCACCTAGATTGGAACTGGATTCGAATCAACTTCCGATTTGGGCTAATTAAGGTCTAATTTGAGCCAAATAAGTTTTGCTCTTGAATTGGATTAACCTAGATTGATTTGGCTTCAGTTGCAATGCCACATACCAGAATCCCATGTGCCAGAGAGTCTCTCTCTTGCATGTGGGAAGTCTTTCATGCGCAAAGAGTTTTTTGGTGCCTACATTCTTTGACTTTTCCTATTTTTATGTCACGTAAATTTTTCAATGGGCATGGACATTAGATATGGGGTGTAGAAGAGTCCTTCTATAGATTAAATACTTCATTATTTTTTTGAGAAGGAACTCTTTGTCGCCCAGGATTCCTTGCCGCCCAAGACTCCTTGTCGCCCTCTTATCCTTGATGCCTCTTGGACCAAGTCAAAGTCCCTTGGGACTTCGACTGTTCAAAGATAATCTCCATGACATCTTTGCTGAATGGGCATCCCACTTCAAGGCCATTGGATGGCCTTCTTATCTGATCTAATGGTTATATCAGGGTGGCACCAAAAATGAAAGCTAGCTACTCTTCGTAAATAACTTATGTAGAATTTGTCCAAGAGTCCTTCTACTTTAAGGCACCTCTTGGACTAAGTCTACATGACGTTATTATTTGATTAGGCATGAGATAGGCTAATGGGACATGAGATAATTATATGGAAAGGGTGCGAGAAAATGAGTTGGCACCCCTACGAACATTATAAATAAGGGTGCGCACCAAGAGTCCAGTGGTTGTGAAAATTATCTTTCTTTCTTAGAAGTATTTTCTTTTGTCCAATTTTTTTTCTTCCCTTCACTTGTCCAAACCTTGTCCTTATAAGGATTAGAAGTCAACATAAGACAAAGAGGTTAGAAAGAAAGATTAAGAAGACAAGAAAAAAGAAAGATAGATAAGAAGAGGCAAGGAAGGTGACAAAAAGGCTAAGAAAGGTCTTGCCCATTTAATTAAAGTTCTTATTATTAAAAATTTTATTATATAAATTAGAGGTGCTGGTGTCTTGATCAAATCTCTGTGTGGATTAACGTTGGATGGTGAACAAGTGGGCACCTGGTGGAACCCCTGACGGACTATTGCCGACAATTAGGAACAATTTAGGGTTTAGCAATAAGAGGTATGTTCTAATAATTTCTGTTATATTACAAATGCATGTTATATGATTTAATTGCTAATAAGGTGGTCCTAGGGTTCGAATTTGGTTTGTATGATTTCATAATTTTGCTTTGAAATCCATGCTTCTAACCTGTACACCAATTCTGTCAGTGGTATCAAAGCAAGCCTTATTAGGTTAAATCATATAATGCTTTGCTTATAATATAATGGCATAAATGAAAAGTATGATATAATTTATTAGCATATTATTTATATGATGAGATCATATTTTTATTTATCATAATGAGATTATGATGTATATATTATTCTACAAAGGTTGGCTTGACATAGTTAAAAAGTATTCACTATGTAATGATGGTTGTCCTAGAATAATTATATATGTTAATATATATTTTATCATAATTGATGCTTTTATGCATTTAGTTTGATTTAAAATGTGCATCGAGACCATTTAAATCCCACTTTAAAATTATATTAAGTTGTAGTATAATTAATCTATAGCTAAATCAGTTGGGATGTCTAATTGATCAATCAGTGTCTAGGATAAATGGTTCATGATTAGTAAAGAGAATGTGATTTTTTAATAAATTCTATTGTCTGACCTGACCAATTTATTGGTGTCTAAGGAAAGCAACGGGGGAACTCCCACTTCTCTTCCACTTATTTGGTCGATTCGATTAATTTAATTCTAGATTGAAATGCTTAGTATTATATTCACTACATTAAGGCCTTCTTTCATACTAGGTTCTTATTATGTCCAACATCATATTAGTTTTGTTGTGTAACCACAAGATCTATCATGGGAAATAACGTAATATTAATCTAGTGCATTGTGATGCTTACAGCATTTTGAATATACTGCTTTATTGTGTAACTACAAAAGTAGTTATATTTCATTTTGACTGTATAAAAATGAAGGGTTCTATTTAAACTAAAATATTAAAGTTTGTTGTACTAACACAAGGCTATTAATATTTTAGAGGCAAAATTTTTTTTTGAGAGTTGCATAAAATGCAATTGAAAAGAGTTTCCTACCTTTGAACTTATAACAGGTTTGTTGTGCAACCACAAGATCCTTTTATAAGAAATTAGGGTCTTATTCTCACTAAGAAAATCAATTAGAGGGTTATGATTTTTGATTAAACAGTGGGAGACATAATTAAATTAAAATCCTAATTTAATTATGTTGGTCATTATGAGTTGTATGCTTATGTATTGTTCTTTATTATGTAGATTAAATGGCTTCTTCACTTTCATTGCATTCAATTTTGGATTCAAATAAATTGACTGATCAAAATTATGTGGACTAGTTGAGAAACCTAAAAATAGTACTCAGTCAAGAAAAATTCTCCTATATTCTTGATGTCCCTAATCCTAAACTATTAGAGAATGATGCCATAGATGAAGATAAGTCCATATACAAGATGTGGCAAAATGATTCTCTTACTGTCAAATGCATCATACTTGCCTCTATGAGTAATGAATTATAGAAGCAGCATGATGGCATGGACACTCAGTCCATGTTGCTTAATCTAAAAGAGCTTTATGGAGAGCATGGTAGAACTGCTAGATATGAGATATCTAAGCAATTATTCTATGCAAAAATGATGGAAGGAACATCCATACAAAATCATATTTTGATGGTAATTGACCTAATCACTCGATTAAGTCAATTAGATTTTGTTATAGATATAGAGTTAAATCAGGATTTGATCCTGCAATCACTCCCTGAATCAATTTCTCAGTTTGTTGTAAACTATCATATGAACAAACTGAATTCTTCCTTGTCTGAGCTGTTAAATATACTCAAGATAGCAGAAAGCCATATCCAGAAAGATAAGGCTCCTCTTCTTCTTGTGGATGGGATCTCCAAGAAAAAGATAGGCAAAAAGGGTTCAAAGAAAAGGTTGAACCCTTAAGGTGGTATAAATCGGAAGAAAAAGAGGAAGAAGGTATCCGGATAGATGACCTATTTTCACTGTAGCAAAATAGATTATTGGAAGAGGAATTGCAAGGCTTACCTTGCAACCATGAAGTCTGGTGCAAATAATGCACCGAAAGGTATGTATGAGATACATACTATATTATCATTAAATTCTTCTATTTTAAACTTTTAGGTATTAGATACCGACTGTGGTTTTCATATCTGTAAGTCTTTGCAGGGGCTGTAGAAAATTAAGAGTTTAAAGAAAGATGACTTCAAGCTCTATGGCATTGAAGGAGAGTCTATCCAAGCAGAAGCTGTAGGAACTTATATATTGAAGTTACCTTATGAAAAGATCTTAGAGCTTACAAATTATTATTATATGCCTAAGATCATTAGAAATATTATATCTATACCCTTGTTATTAAAATAAGGTTATAGTCTTAATGTAACGAGCAAAGGTTGCTCGATCAAATATTCTAATGAAAATATTTATTTTGGCATATTTAACAATGGTTTGTTGACTCTATATTTGGGTGACAATATATTTCATATTGATGAAAATAGAAAACATAAGAGAGATGACATAAATAATACTTTACTTTGGCATTGTTGATTAGGTCATATTAGTAAGACAAGGATTAACAAGTTATACAAAGAAAAGTTCTTTGGTCTTTTTGATTATAAATCATTAGGAACTTATGAATCATGTCTTAAGGGTAAAATGACTAATACTCCATTTAGTGGATATGAAAAAAGGACAAAAGAATTACTAGGACTTGTACATATGGATGTATGTGGTCCTATGATAACTCAAGCCAGAGGAGGATACTCTTATTTTATAATATTTACTGATGATTTATCTTGATTTAGATATGTGTATCTTATGAAACACAAATTAGAAGCCTTTGATAAATTTAAAGAGTATCAAAGTATGATTGAAAAATAAACTAGACAATGTATAAAAATCCTTCAATCTGATTGGAGAGGAGAATACTTATCTAGTGAGTTTCTAGACAATCTTAAAGTAAAAAGGATTCTCTCTGAATAGACACCTCCTTATACACCGTAATTAAACGGTGTAGCCGAAAGAAAAAATCATACCTTATTAGATATGGTATGGTTCATGATGTGCTTCATTGAATTACCTATTTCCTTCTGGGGTCATGCCCTGAGACCATAATTTATATCTTGAATAGAGTACCTTCTAAGTCTATATCTAGTACTCTATATGAGATATGAAGAAGTAAGAAATCCAATCTTAAGTATTTTAAGATATGGGATTGTCCAGCATATGTTAAAAGAAATTTTGGACATAAGCTTGATGCTAGATCAGATGGATGTCTATTTACAAAATGTCCTAAAAATAGTATAGGATATTTATTCTACCATCCTACTAAACAAAAGGTATTTGTAAGTAGGCATGCCACTTTCATAGAAAAAGAATTTATCCTAGAAAAGGGCAGTGGTAGAAATATTGAACTTAGTGAAGTTCAAGAAAAGCAAATAAAAATTTTTCGATCAAATAATCACATAAAAGAACCAAAATACATAACTCCTATCCATAGGTCTGAAAGAGTACGAGATACACCTATGAGGTATGGGTTCATTATTGAGAACAATGAAGCCCAAGTCATTGAGAATGACGAACCTCTGACCTATATAGAAGCAGTCAAAAGTAAGGACTCTTACAAATGGCTGGCTGCCATGCAATCCAAAATGGAATCCATGCACACCAACAAAGTATGGACTTTGGTGGATGCACCAGAGGATATAAATCCTATTGGATGCAAATGGATTTTTAAGAAAAAGATTGGAGCAGATGGTCAAATTGAAACTTATAAGGCTAGATTGGTGGCTAAAGGTTTTAGGCAAAAATAGGGGATTGATTATGATGAAACTTTTTTCACCTGTTGCCATGCTCAAATCTATTCGGATTATGCTTGCCATAGTAGCATACCACGATTATGAAATATGACAAATGGATGTAAAGACTGTCCTTCCTTAATGGTTTCCTTGAGGAGGAGGTCTATATGTCACAGCCAGAGGGATTTGAGTCAAATGAGAGATCCAAATCAGGTATGCAAGCTTAAGAGATCCATTTATGGATTAAAGCAAGCATCAAGGAGTTGGAACATCCATTTTGATGTAACAGTAAAAGAGTTTGGTTTTATCAAGAATGTGGATGAACCATGTGTGTACAAGAAAACTAGTGGGAGAACCATAGTCTTCTTGGTTCTGTATGTAGATGACATACTCCTCATTGGGAATGATATCCCAATGTTGCAATCAGTCAAATTATGGCTATCAAATAAGTTTTCCATGAAAGATTTGGGAGAAGCATCCTATATACTAGGAATAAAGATCTATAGAGATAGATCTAAGAGGATGCTAGGCTTGTCCCAATCTAGGTACATTGACTTAATACTGAAAAGATTCAGTATGGATGGGAGTAAAAGAGGTTACTTACCCATGAGTCAAGGCATACATCTCTCTAAAAAGATGTCTCCAAAGACACCTGAAGAGAGAAATAGAATGAGTTCTATTCCTTATGCTTCGGCTGTTGGATCAATAATGTATGCCATGTTATGTACAAGGCTTGATGTTGCTTATGCTTTAGGCATTGCAAGTAGATTTCAAGCTGATCCAGGAGAGGATCATTGGAAAGCTGTGAAAAATATTCTTAAGTACTTGAGAAGGACTAAAGATATTTTTCTAGTATATGGTGGTTCTGATCTTAAACTAGAAGCATATTCTGACTCTAGTTTTCAATCAGACCCAGATGATAGCAAATCCATTTTAGGGTATGTCTTTACTCTAAACTATGCAGCAGTGAGTTGGAAGAGTTCTAAGCAGCCAATTGTAGTCGATTCAACTACTGAGGCAGAATATATAGCTGTAAGTGAAGCCGCTAAGATAGCTGTCTGGATGAAGTTTATCATTGAATTGGATGTTATTCCTAAAATTAAGAATCTAGTACCACTTTACTATGACAATACTGGAGCTGTTGCTCAAGCAAAGAAACCTAGGTCTCATCATAAATCCAAACACATTCTGAGATGCTTCCATCTCATTCATGAAATTATTGAAAGATAAGATATAGTCATAGAACGAGTTGACACAAAGAACAACATAGCAGACCCATTCCCTAAGGCTTTACCACTGCAATTGGTTGATCGTCACCTTGATTATATGGGATTAAAATTTAAGGGCGATTGGCTTTAGCACAAGTGGGAGATTGAAAGGAATATGTCCTCAAGCCAATCAATTTTTGGGCTATTCTTTATCTTCCAAACTCATGTAATGATATTTTAAAATAAATAAAGGCATTATTTCATCATATGCAGTATTTTATTATTTATTTAAGATTATGATGGACCCCATAAATTAAGGCTATGGTTTTAGGATTATGATGAGATCATACCAATGAGATCTAAGACCATAAAACCCTAATTTAAACATTCCTGATTGATGGAACAATGAGTTCGGGATCAATATTTTTGGTAAAACTAGCACATCTTTTGTATGCTCAATTAGGAGGGTGATTGATCTCACAATCACTTGTGTATGACACTAATACAAAGATATGGGTGCTCATTAGAGAATGAGATCACTGAATTGATCTAAGTTGAGAATATCTAATGGAGTCTTATATACATGTCAATAGATGGTTCTCATAGTGGAATTGTACATAAAATCCTTTGACCTGAAACTACCATAGAATCTTATATATATGAATGCATATTTTGGTTCATACTCATTCATGACTCAGTCATGTACGGGATGATCTGGATATGGTAGATTATATATATGAAGGTTGTGAGTAGGTTAACATGGAATCGATCACTCCTGGTAAGAGGAAATAGCATCCTACCTGCTTCAAACAAATGATAATTCAGGAAGACTTTGATCAAAGCATGATAAAAATTAGAAATGGTTTCTAATGCTTCATTAAATAAATCATCATCATAAGATTGAAAGAAAAATGAATATGATATTGGGATTGAAATATTTCCATACCTAGAGTTATATTCAGGATGCAGGAAGATCGAAGGATCTAGTTGCATGGTAATTTTTCATTGAAGGATATTTTTGGTATTTTCATCAAAATTTCACATCTTCTAAGTCACGATACATGTCAACCATGTCTTATGGGTTCGATCAAATTAAAATTTTAATTTCATCATTAAATTAGAAAGTATTCTAAATTAAGTCAAATTGGGTTTGCTAGTTTTGACCTAAATCGGTTTGGATAAGTTCTAACCAGATTAGGTCAAATCACACCCAGACCCACTACTGGTTAGATGTGGAACCCAATAGGTCACACACAAAAAGAATTGATTAAAGGGTCTAACTCGATTAGACCATGTTTGCAAGATGAACATGGTAGCACAGGTAGCAAACCCTAGCACCAAGATTCGAATTGGATTCGAATCGGCTTTCGATTTAGGCTAATTAAGATCCGATTTCAGCTAAATAAGACTTGGTCTTAAATTGGATTAACCTAGACTGATTGGGCTTCAGTTGGGATGCCACATACTAGAATCCAATATGTCGGAGAGTCTCTCTCTTGCGCGTGGGAAGTCTTTCATGCGCAAAGAGTTTTTTGGTGCATGGGATTTAGTTGGCGCCTACCTTCTTTGACTTTTCATATTTTTATGTCGCGTAAATTTTTCAAATGGGTATGGACATCAGATATGGGGCATAGAAGAGTCCTTCTGCAAATTAAATACTCCATTATTTTTTTGAGAAGGGACTCTTTGTCGCCCAGGATTCCTTGCCGCCCAAGACTCCTTGCCACCCTCTCATCCTTGACGCCTCTTGGACTAAGTCAAAGTCCCTTGGGACTTTGACAATTCAAAGATCATCTCCATGCCATCTTTGCTGAATGGGCATCCCACTTCAAGGCCATTAGATGGCCTTCTTATCTAATATAATGGTTATATCAGGGTGGCACGAAAAATGAAAGCTTGCGACTCTTCGTAAATAACTTACGTAGAATTAGTCCAAGAGTCCTGCTTTAAGAAACCTCTTGGACTAAGTCTACATGATGTTATTATTTGATTAGGCATAAGATAGGTTGAAGGGACATGAGATAATTATATAGAAAGGTTTTGAGAAAATGAGTTGGCACCCCCACATACATTATAAATAAGGGTGCACACCAAGAGTCCGGTGGTTATGAAAATTATCTTTCTTTCTTACAAGAAGAAGATGCCCAAGCTGTAAAGGTCCCATATATGGACTAGAGCAAGCATCTCGAGACTGGAACACTCGTTTTAATGATGTGATCAAAAAAGTTTGGTTTCATCAAAAACGAAGAGGAACCATATGTTTTTCAAAAGGGTCAGTGGAAGCGCTGTTGTTCTTCCTCGTATTGTACGTGGATGACATCCTCCTTATTGGGAATGATATTCCCATGTTGACATCAGTCAAGATGTGGTTGTCTAAGGAATTCTCCATGAAAGACCTAGGTGAAGCATCCTTTATTCTAGGAATTAAGGTCTATAGGGATAGACCGAATAGGATGCTAGGACTTTCACAGAAGATGTACATAGAGAAAGTACTAAAGAGGTTTAGTACTTGAGAAATGTATCCTTAAGTACTTGAGAAGAACTAAGGATATGATGCTGGTCTTTGGTAATGGAGAACTCCTGGTCTAGGGATACACAGACTCGGACTTCATGTCCGATATAGATGATCGAAAGTTGACATCTGGGAGTCTGTTTGTGTGCAATGGTGGAGCTATCAGCTGAAAGAGTTTCAAGCAAACGGTGATAGCAGATTCCACCATGGAAGCAAAATATATCGCTGCATTAGAAGCTGCGAAGGAAGCATTCTGGTACAAGAAGTTTGCTGCAGAAATTGAAGTAATGCCATCAGATGCCATTCCTCTATACTGCGACAACAATGGTGCCATAGCCCTTGCTAAGGAGCCAAGGTCTCACCAAAAATCCAAGCATATTGAGCGGCGATACCCTTATCCGCAATTACCGTCGAGAAGGGGTTATAGTCGAGTCAAGAGAGTTAACTCCGCAGATAATGTGGCAGACCCACTTACAAAGCCATTGGGCCAGCAGAAGATTAAAGCCCACATTGAGAAGATGGGACTTAGACTTGTAGCCAATTGGCTTTAGGACAAGTGGGACATTGATAGATATATGTGCCCTAGAAGCCAGAATGGCTGACACTTGTATTACACTTCTAGGGGCAAAATTATAATTTTGACTAAAATCTTAAATGGGTTTTTTCTATCAGATAATGTGTATTTAGTGCTGTGATACATCCTCTGAGTTAATGGGTAACGATAATTCATATTTTCAAGAGTTGAAAATTTAAGACATGAATAATCATTATTAACTCATAAAATGCTCCTGACCATAGGATCATCACGAGAATGTGATTGATCTGGAAGGTTGGTGTACAATCTTCTCTTTAGTAGATGAGTCTTGAGTCTACGGTGTAGAGACATCGGAGCGAGAGTACAGTTACTCATTAGAGAACGAGGGCACTGAGCGTTGACCACCTCGAGTAGTCATTAGGAAGTCCTACTTCCCGGTCAATGACTGACTCGATGCTGCAGTAGTGTGTTCTGGTTCTTTGACTGTAGATGCATCGACAGTTCCCTTGAGGGTGTTATAGTTTGACTACACCATTACTCGATCTCCTAGCCATATGGAACCCTGAGGTGTATGTGGCTATGACATGTTCATTGTAGGAACTGGATTGCATCAAAGATGGATCTATCAACCTCGGTGGTAGAGGGAGAGCCCTATGATGATCATGAGAATCAAGTCCAGAAATCCATGGCCATGGTAGAGTGAAATAATAGAAAGAGTTTCTATTTAGATTTTCACATTGGACTCGATTCGAATGATTACATCATATGACAGAGACTAGGGTTTGACGAGTTCACCTAAACCCTAATCTGATCGGGGCTTAAGATAGAAGAACTGAATCACACAGGTAGCTGCACCAAGAGGTTCGCATTCAGCTCTGATGGGTTGCCACCATATACTGCTAGGTGTCACTGGTGGATTTTGGGAGCAATTAGAATCATTTAGATGATCGATCATTCTAGCTGTTCGAATCAGAAGAGTTTTTGATCCATCGAAGGGAGTTTCGATGAATGTCGATGATAGAGATCATAACATATCCATTACCATACGAACTGAACCTAACTGGGTCACACAACAAGGGTTTGAATCTGGTGATCATCAATTGAACTGATCTAGTTCAATTGATCTGAATGAGATCAATTAGGTTGAAGGAAATCGTGCTAGCACTCGATTGAACCTAACGTTCCTTCTTTGCTATCATAAATAAGTTGTCCTGTCTGGCCAAAGGAGTTTGTGCTCAAACAGAGGCCTTCATATGGTCTGACAGGAGGTTGTCCAAGTTAGAAAAGGTCATGTAAGACACTACCTACCATTTTTGGTCAACTTGCCATTTCTTGTTCTTTGGACTTTGGTCAAAAGTCTAACCTTTGTACGGTCAAACGTTGACCATTTGACACTTTGACGTTTTGACCACATTGTCATGAACCTATTAGAGAGCTGGTGGGGGCCTATCTCCCTGCTAGAACCTAGCAAGGAGATGGGCGCACGCCACCCTAGGCATGTGCCCAAGTTGGAGGTGCCTAGGAGTCCTTGTTCGACAAGGACTCCATCTCCTTTTTGGATTCCAATTAGAGTTCTTCTAAGAACCAACTTTGACTGGTCTTAGGTGCCCTCTAAGGTGGAATCCAAGGGTCTCTATTCCCACCAATCAGATTTAGATCTGATTTTACAAAGGGTTGTGATTGGTTGGGAGGAAGAGGAGTTGGATCATGCTTAGTCTATAAAAGAGACCCTGCGCCCAACTCAGATTCTAAGCAATTCAATTGAGAACCCACGCCCAAGGCTGCCTCTCCCTCCTTCTCCATGCCATAGTCTCTTCTCCCCTTGCTCTCCATGTCCAAAAGGAGTTTTGGACCTTGGTTGGTGTGATTCAGATCGAAGAAAGGCGATCAAAAATAAGAAGGCTGCGCTGCTGCAAAGGACGACTGCTCATCTTCAAAAGAGTTTTGAAGATCCTCCAGATCAGATCCAGATCTGATTTTTGGAGGTGTGATAGAGAAGAAGAGGATCTCCAGATCCAACCCGAGTGGATACCGGTAGAGGCCAGGTGCTTGCGTGGCTAAGATCCAGAACCTTCCGCTGCAAATAAAATCATCAACAGGGTAATAGGATTACCCAGATCAGGTAAATTAAATTTGATTTAATTTATCTTTTAATTTTATTTTATTAAAATAATAAGAATCAAATCTAAAATATATTAAGATCTGATTGGAATTAAGAGAAAAAATTTTGAAATATATCTCTTGATCTGATCAGATCTGAACGAATCTAGACCGAGAAATCAGGATTTCCCTTCAAGAAATCGGTCCCAAGGAAGTGCACTTGGGCTAGCATACTCGTCACCGCTAGAAAGGGGAAATAAAGAGCAAAGGATCCTTGTTCAGATCGTGATTCTTCTCCAAAAGTAACCTAGCCCATCTATAATCGAAAGCCTTCCAAGGTCTACAATCGAGATGACATCCTCGATCAAAAACTATGGAGGATGGATTAATGAATTGAGGAGCTCGACCACGTTACCTCAGCTCACCATGATGACGTCCACACCGATCTTTTCTTTCTCTCCTCGAATTATGCAAAAGTCCATTCCACCAAACTTTGAGCTTCCTCTGATTTGAAAGCTTCAATGGAACCTCTGATTCGATCGATCAATCGGAGGCCTTCCGAACTATGATGCTACTCCATGGTGAACTGTCGATGCACATCAGGTCAAAGAACCAGACACACCACTATAGCATTGAGTCTGTCATTGACGAGAAGGTAGACTTCCTAATGACTACTCGAGGTGGTCACGCTCAGTGCCCTCATTCTCTAACGAGTACCTGTACTCTCGCTCCGGTGTCTCCACACCATAGACTCAAGACTCATCTACTAAAGAGAAGCGATTGTACACCAACCTTCTGGATCAATCACCATCCTCATGAAGATCCTATGGTCAGGAGCATTTTATGAGTTAATAATGATTATTCATGTCTTAAATTTTCAACTCTTGAAAATATGAATTATCATTTCCATTAACTCAAAGGATGTATCACAGACACTAAATACACATATATAATAGAAAATAATCTATTTTATTGATTACAATCAAAATTATAATTTTGCCCCTAGAAGTGTATTACAAGTGTCAGCCAATTCTGGCTTCTAGGGCACATATATCTAACACTCCTTACCTATATTTTTTTTCTCTTATCTTCTTAAATTTTCTTCTTAATCTTTTTATCTTAAGATGACTTCTAATTCTTATAAAGGCAAGGTCTGGATAATAGAAGGGAAGAAAAAGAAATTGGACAAAAGAAAACA